>SNQJ01S0036585.1:178286-205502 GCA_010110895.2 Picea sitchensis
AGATGCAGAGTATTTGCTAATAAATTCTTCTCTGTTACTCTTCTTCTGATAATAAGAATTGACAACAAATGAAAAGATGACAGGAAAGTACTCAACAGAGAAACAACGCCACCAACACATCCGCACAGGAACCCTGTAAAAAAAAAGCATGTCCATCATTGATTGATCATTTAATAATTACAAAAAATGTTCTCGCCAAGCACAACCCACAGTCCAGCACAATAAAACACCTCTCACAGGTCCAGCCAAATGGAAAAACACTCCACAGGTCGAAACCTCTCTTACTCAGCCCCAGTCGAACCCTCTTTTTGTCTTTTTCATGTGTATATAAACAAAAATTGCTATCAGTCCTCCAAGACTCGCGCTCTACATCTGTTTTCTAAAAATACATAACAGTTACAAAAATAGACACCTGTAGGCTGTCTCCTATAACAAACAAGACAACAAATCCCAGAAAAGTCGATTTGATAATTGTTGCTTGAACATCTGGAGTTGGTTAGGATTTGCTGGCAAATCCACTCTAACAGCATTAAAACGGATAGATGCAGAATCAGTTGAATGCTTGGGTTGTTTGAGATATGCTGCCAACTGGAGGATCGGTTCTCTAACCGCTGCCATCTGTTCCCTGTAAATGGAATCCCTGTCTGCCATTTGGTTCAATCTATGCCTGAAAGCTGGGATATTTTTCCACCTCATCTCTTTGACCAATACTATTTGCAACAAGTTGTGCCAGCTCGCTCCATTTCATGAATAATGCCTTCTAGTGCAGACCATTCATCTGCATTAGCCACAGAGAGATAATTAGCAAGGCTTCTATGAGATTGAGACCTCTCGGGTTGCTTCAGTAAATCAGTTGTGGATGTTTCGACTATTTCTAGAACTGCTCCTGAGCGATTTTTGGCAACATCATTCACAATATTTCTTAGTGTTTGAATGGCCTGATCACGGACTACTTGCCTCTCCATCTGCAGGGCACTCATCTGGCGCTGGAATGGCCTCTTTAGGGAAAAATAAAAAGTTTGAATGGTTCTTTTAATGCCGTCATATCCCTGTTTGATTTTGCCATAGAAATTGAAGGAAGATCACTGATAAAAAGGCATACTTCTGCACAATCATCTACTTTGGAAGTTGGGTATTCTGGATGACAGTCTAGATCAAGAACATTGTCAATGCAACCAATCGCATTGTCTTTGTTTGCAGCTACATTGCTAGTTTCAACCACATTATTTTCAGTTATGTGATAAGGGCTTCCAGGAGGGGAGTCAGAAATAAGACCTGCAGCCCTGAGAGATTCAATAATATCATCCCTAAACTCATTTTCCAATCTATGCAAACCATTATCTTTTACTACAGCACTATGGTTAGACATTTCCTGAGACAAAGCCCGTGCACAAAGGTTAATGTAAACACTTTTACAATTTGACCTTTCATAAATTTCATTTTCATTACTAACTGAATCTATAATGACAAACTTTGATTCTGCAGTTCTTCGAATCGTTTCCAAATTTGGTTTCTTCAAATAATGTTCCACAAGTCGATTCAACTATTTAGATGAGTAAATCGCTATTTCAATTTCCCAAGAGAGTTTTGCCAAGCCTTTCCATTTCCGAACTTCCCACTGGTTAATTAGGAGGGATCCCCGCTGGTTGATCCCTTTCTGATCTCAGCTGGAGGAATAAAGAAATCCATGGAAAGACCAGGAACATTGAAAAAAAAATTCCTCTATTGTCCATGTTTCTTCGATTCTGGTTTTGGTAGAAGTCATTCCAAGTTGACCTCCAAATTTAAAACTGTTACAACCGACCGACCTGAATGAGCAATCATCACACCATCAACAGGTTTGTAATGATCAATGTGGTTTCTATGGTCGTTTCCCAATACACAACATCGTTTCTGATAGATTCAATTTGAGTAAGGTGAGAATCTTCCACATATACAAGAAAACCAATCTTTTGATTGAAATAGCCAAAAAGAGCATGCCGGATGATTTCTGCAGAGCCATCATTAAGACAAATTTACAATTGCTTCCAACATGAACTTTATTTCACCCTACGACAAGCTCCATAGACCACATATCTGGCATAAATTGCCACAATACAAATCACCCCGTTTCAGCAGACCTGGATAAATTTCAAGAAACTTTGGAGGGTGTTTCATATTTTGTGGCTAGCATTTTCAGTTTTCCCATGGTATATGAGTTATTCAATGAAGTATAGAGCATTGTGCAACTAGTTGCAGCAATATATTGTTGAACAATGTATTGAGCGGAGGACACTTCAATTTGGATGTGGTCTCTCAATGAAATGCGAGGAGGAAAGGCGCCATCATCATGAGCAGCGGAGGAGCAAGAAGAGACAGCCATGGGGCAAAGTTGTCATGCCAAAACGCCCAGCAGAATCTGTGAGTCAACTGAGAACTTGTCATTGCTATTATGTTGTCTTAATATCCAAAATGACGACGGTACCAACAAACACATGGAAGCAACATTCCATTTCCACCGCCTCTGTAAAACCACCCAATTAATTACAAAATACAACAACCACCCAATTCTTGGGGTTCGAAACTACTAGGACGTCCAGGTAATAGAGCCCATGATTATTGACACATATACTCTGGCCGACACTTGGGCGCACAGAGTAATTCATTTTTATTTTTAAAATTTTGGGGGACTAATCCCACATTCATAAGGAGAAAAGGTAAACGAGTATTCATATATGTCGATAGCCACAATGCAATCCATTGAAGTGAGCCCGAGGCTATGTTTGGTGTTTGGTGTTGGCACTAGCACTGGCTTGTGTGTTTTCTGTCGGTGCATGAAATGGAGCTTATCCTTGGTGTTGAGCATTTGGAGGTTGGCCCTAGGCCAATATTATTTTTTGGAAACATATTTGTCATTTTTTTCATAAAACTCTGCATAAAGGCAAAGGCCGAGGGGCCAATTTTTTGCTAAATTCACCAAACATAGATTATAAAAACCCAAATTAGGCTAATAAACTCAACTTTGCATTTACCCACAAGAGTTCAAATTTTGCCATTTCAAACCACTTCACCATTTTTTGCTAAAAATGCACCGGAACTCGCTTTAAAGCTCGCGTGCAGGTACTCATTTTATGCTTGGTTAGTGTCGAGCGCTTTCTGCGGCCTTCGCCATGCGTCATTAGCAAACACATAATGCCTGAAATAGATAGATAAAGTCAGAAAACTAATTCCCCTATTATATAGGGTTCTAACATAGGCTCCACCCGGGGAAGATAGCTCCGAAGGAGGTGTCTAGAATCCATAGAACTCTGAATTTCGCAGACTAGCTGATCATTAGGCTGCCCCCAAACTGTAAACTGAAAATAAAACCATGAAGAGACGAAAAAGAAAAGATGCTCATTCTGTTGAGCTTATTGGCACATTCCTACCTACCCTAATCTACCTCATAATTTTGTTGAATTAGGTAATACATAAATGCCAATGGAGCCAGTCAAGTAGTTGATCCCATGATTGGGTTTCCTCATCGTGTTTGATGAAAATCAAGGCTGAAATATGTACTGGAAACTGGTGACATATTTGGCCGTTATAGAGAATACATGTCTGAAAACTCAAGCTAACATAAACCTCCATGTAATCTACTATAGGATCAATTAAAGTATGATGCATGATATTCGTACCTAGATCTTCTATGACTTGTAGATCAGTTTCATCCTCAAAATCAAACCATACATCTACAACTTCAGCCTTATACTTGAAAACATAATCATCATCAATCTGCAAATCAACAGGTAGTACGATTTCCTCTTGCTTTGGAGAAGGAAGATTTTCCAAAAATTCTTTGAGATCTAGGAAATTATATGACTGAATTTGAGAATCCAAAAGTTCAATATCATTTTCAAACTTTTCAACAACTAGCTCAAGACAACAGATTTTACTCTTAGGAGAAAATTTTCTCGATTCCAAACTATGAAACACAGTTGTTAAAAAGTCTTCGTCAATGTGAAATTATGCTAACTTACCCCTGACTTCTTCTATGGCTTCATAAGATGTAGGATTTTCCACATACCCTATCATCTTGAAACATCATCAAGTCTTTGAAATCTGGATTCTTCAGCAGTGAAGTCGCTTGTGAACTTTGAAGCTTGGGATCTTGAACAATGGAGTCGCCAGGTGAATGGTACATCCTTCCTGTGTTTGGCTTCTATTCACCATCAGAAGTCAAATCTGAACTTGAAGTGCACCTCTGGAGAAGTCCCCAGTGGAGTCGCCAAAAATGTTAGCGCTCTGTAATTTGCCCAAGGCTGCGGAGGCAATTACAGAGGTAACCTTGAACCGCTTGGAGTCTTGGATATATCCCTCCAAGACTCAGAGAGGGATCTCTCTTTTAGATTTAACTTGGTTTGTAAGGGATGGATTTTAGGCTAGCTATGAAAATAATGAAAATATGGAGTTTGGGTTTTTAAATGGTTGTTCTGGGACAGCAAGGAGGTCCATTGGGCAAATGGGGTCTACGCTTAAAGATGTGATTCACTCTCATATCTGGACAAAGTTCTTTCACAGGGCAAGGTAGCAACAATGTTGGATTGAATTAAGTTTTGATGGTGTCGATTTGAGGAAGAAAAAGGGGAGGAAAAAACCAAGCAAAGGAGCAGCTAAGAATTCCTAGACTGGGCTTTCAGAAGAAAACATAAATATTATCACAATATCAGATGCAGAGTATTTGCTAATAAATTCTGCTCTGTTACTCTTCTTCTGATAATAAGAATTGACAACAAATGAAAAGATGACAGGAAAGTACTCAACAGAGAAAGAATGCCACCAACACATCCGCACAGGAATCCTGTAAAAAAAAGCCTGTCCATCACTGATTGATCATTTAATAATTACAGAAAATGTTCTGGCCAAGCACAGCCCACAGTCCAACACAATAAAACACCTCTCACAGGTCCAGCCAAATGGAAAAACACTCCACGGGTAAAAACCTCTCTTACTGAGCCTCAGTCGAACCCTCTTTTTGTCTTTTTCATGTGTATATAAACAAAAATTTCTATCAGTCCTCCAAGCCTCACGCTCTACCTCTATTTTCTAAAAATACATAACAGTTACAAAAATAGACACCTGTAGGCTGTCTCCTATAACAGACAAGACAACAAATCCCAGAAAAGTCGATTTGATAATTGTTGCTTGAACATCTGGAGTTGGGTAGGATTTGCTGGTGAATCCACTCTAACAGCATTAAAACGGATAGATGCAGAATCAGTTGAATGCTTGGGTTGTTTGAGATCTACTTCCAGCTAGAGGATCGGTGCTTTAACTGCTGCCATCTGTTCCATGTAAATGAATCCCTGTCTGCCATTTGGTTTAATCTATGCCTGAAAGCTGGGATATTTTGCCACCTCGTCTCTTTGACCAATACTATTTGCAGCAAGTTGTGCCAGCTCGCTCCATTTCATGAATAATGCCTTCTAGTGCAGACCATTCATCTTCATCAGCCACAGAGAGACAATTAACAAGGCTTCTATGGGATTGAGACCTCTCGGGCTGCTTCAGTAAATAAGTTGTGGATGTTTCGACTATTTCTGGAACTGCTCCTGAGCAATTTTTGGAAACATCATTCACAATATTTCTTACAGTGTTTGAACGGCCTGATCACGGACTACTTGCCTCTCCACCTGCAGGGCACTCATCTGGCACTGGAATGGCCTCTTTAGGGAAAAAGAATAAATTTGAATGGTTCATTTAATGCCATCATATCCCTATTTTCTTTTTCCACAGAAATTGAAGGAAGACCACTGAGAAAAAGGCATACTACTACACAATCATCTACTTTGGAAGTTGGGTATTCTGGATGACAGACTAGATCAAGAACATTGTCAATGCAACCAATCGCATTGTCTTTGTTTGCAGCTACATTGTCAGTTTCAACCACATTATTTTCAGTTATGTGATAAGGGCTTCCAGGAGGGGAGTCATAAATAATACCTACAGCCCTGAGAGCTTCAGTAATATCATCCCTAAACTCATTTTCCAATCTATGCAAACCGTTATCTTTTACTACAGCACTATGGTTAGACATTTCCTGAGACAAATCCCGTGCTCAAAGGTTAATGTAAACACTTTTACAATTTTACCTTTCATAAATTTCATTTTCCTTATTAACTGCATTTGCAACGACAAACTCTGATTCTGCAGTTCTTCGAATGGTTTCCAAATTTTCTTTCTTCAAATAATGTTCCACAAGTCGATTCAACTATTTAGATGAGTAAATCACTATTTCAATTTCCCAAGAGAGTTTTGCCAAGCCTTTCCATTTCCGAACTTCCCACTGGTTAATTCGGAGGGATCCCCGGTGGTTGATCCCTTTATGATCTCAGCTGGAGGAATAAAGAAATCCATGGAAAGACCAGGAACATTGAAAAACAATTTCCTCTATTGTCCATGTTTCTTCGATTCTGGTTTTGGTAGGAGTCATTCCATGTTGACCTCCAAATTTAAAACTGTTACAACCGACCGTCCTCAATGAGCAATCATCACACCATCAATAGGTTTGTAATGATCAATGTGGTTTCTATGGTCGTTTCCCAATACACATCATCGTTTCCGATAGATTCAATTCGAGTAAGGTGAGAATCTTCCACATATACAAGAAAACCGGTCTTTTGATTGAAATAGCCAAAAAGAGCATGCCGGATGATTTCTGCAGAGCCGTCATTAAGACAAATTTACCATTGCTTCCAGCATGAACTTTATTTCACCCTACGACAAGCTCCACAGACCACATATATGGCATAAATTGCCACAATACAAATCACCCAGTTTCAGCAGACCTGGATAAATTTCGAGAAACTTTGGAGGGTGTTTCATATTCTGTGGCTAGCATTTTCAGTTTTCCCATGGTATATGAGTTCTTCAATGAAGTATAGAGCATTGTGCAACCAGTTGCAGCAATATATTGTTGAACAATGTATTGAGTGGAGGACACTTCAATTTGGATGTGGTCTCTCAATGAAATGCGAGGAGGAAAGGCGCCGTCATCATGAGCAGCGGAGGAGCAAGAAGATACAGACACGGGGCAAAGAGGGCATGCCAAAATGCCTAGCAGAATCTGTGAGTTGACTGAGAACTTTCCATTGCTATTATGTTTTCTTAATATCCAGAACGACGACGGTACCAACAAACACTTGGAAGCAACATTCCATTTCCACCGCCTCTGTAAAATCACCCAATTAATTACAAATTACAACAACCACCCAATTCTTGGGGTTCGAAACTACTGGGACGTCCAGGTAATAGAGCCCATGATTATTGACACATATACTCTAGTCGACACCTAGGCGCACAGAGTAATTCGTTTTTATTTTTAAAATTTTGGGGGACTAATCCCACATTCATAAGGAGAAAAGGTAAACGAGTATTAATATATGTTGATAGCCACAATGCAATCCGATGAAGTGAGCCTGGGCCTATCTTTGGTGTTTGGTGTTGGCGCTAGAATTGGCTTGTGTGTTTTCTATTGGTGCATGAAATGGCGCTTATCCTTGGTGTCGAGCATTCGGAGGTTGGCCCTAGGCCAATATTATTTTTTGGAAAAATATTTGTCAATTTTTTCATTAAACTCTGCATAAAGGCAAAGGCCGAGGGGCCAATTTTTTGCTAAATTCACCAAACATAGATTATAAAAACCCAAATTAGGCTAATAAACCCAACTTTGCATTTACCCACAAGAGTTCAAATTTTGCCATTTCAAACCACTTCACCATTTTTTGCTAAAAATGCACTAGAACTCGCTTTGAAGCTCGCGCGCAAGTACTCATTTTATGCTTGGTCAGTGTCGAGCGCTTTCTGCCACCTTTGCCATGCATCATTAGCAAACACATAATGCCTGAAATAGATAGATAGAGTCAGAAAATGGATTCCCCTATTATATAGGGTTCTAACACCAGGACAATATGTTGCAAATGGAATTTAACACTCCCTAACTCAAGATGTTATTGTGTATTTTGAGCTTTTGGAGAGTGGATCTCTCTTCCTACTCCAAAGCACTAGCCTAGCTAAATGTTGGTGTAAAAGATCCCTAGAAAAGAGTTACTAGATAAATTTTTAGATTACACATTGTTTTCAAAATTTTGTTTTACTCAAAGGTAGCGGAAGTGAAACTCATGTTGTATAACTCTGACCCAATAATGCAGGATGAGTATCACTTTTAGTTCAATGAATCCTATATATGGGAGAGATACAAAGTTTTCCAAATCAACCTTGAACTACAATCCAAAATTTCCTTTCAAATGTAAATTTCAAACAATCATTTATCAAATGAAAATTCACTATTGTGTCTTTTTCAAATGCTTCAACAATCTCAAGAATTTGATTTTCAAAGTTTTCTAATACGAAAAGAATTTTTTGAAAGAAAAACTTTGTTTTCACTTTTCAAAGGACTCAAACTATGGCGGTCAAAAGTGGAAAATCAAATCAATGAACAAACAAATAACCCAATCTACTCTTTCAACGAAGAAAAATAAAGAAAACCAAAAGTAGTGACCTCAATTGCACAAGAAAATGATTTTTAAAACCAATAAACAAATGAGAAAACCAACAAACTTAACTTTCAACCAACCACTGGATCTTAACTAATCCATTACACTCAGATTCTGAAGTCGGAGAGAATGGTTTGCCAAGAAGAGTCAAGCGAGGAGTAAAGACACAAATGACAAGAAAAAGCCTTGAAACCCTAAAACAGTTCGCATGCAAACTAAGAAAGGAAAACATCAATCAATGGTCTAAGAAACCAATAAGAGGTAATTAAGCGTCGGGCGGGTTAGAGACCAAAAACACAACTAAAATTTGGAAAAGAATGTTAGCGGTAAAACTAGCATTTACATGGAGTCGAGAATCAACCGATTCGCGGTGATAACTGAGAGCAAGGTGCGAGAACCTCTCTTCGAAACCTATGGCGAGGTGCAAAACCTTACACCGGTTCTCCAGTACTGATGATGAAGTGTGTGAGAATTCCTGAATATGTCAAAAATTTGAAAAATGAAGTAAAATTCAAAAGACTTCTGGACTCAGAAGTCTATCGGAATATCACGAAGATTCAGAGATTGATAGGACAGGAGGAAAGTGAAACCAGAGCAAATGGGCAGAGAAAAATATCAAAAGCCACAAATAAAATGGGTTCTCCCAGTGGAGTCACCGATTTTGTTATTGGATAAATCAGTAAGTCTTGGGACACAAACCGATCTCCCTAGATCCCACCTAGATCTAGAACAAAACAGAGACAAAACTATACTCTTTCCCTAGATTTAGCTATTGAATATATTGATTTGTCTTCACTTCGATTGGTTTTATGGGAAAGGGACATACCTTATGATGCAGCTTCCTATGGTCTTTATTGCTCCTTCTTCGCTCCAATGTCTCTTGTGGAGTCAAGACCAAGACAACACAAACCAACCAAAGTGAAGAAAGAAACTGAAATCTATTCAGATGGAAATCTATGTGTATATGATCAAGGAGTTATACAATAAGGTGGAATTGGCTTTATGGGAAAGGGACAATTCATGTATCATATTGATGTAAATTAAAGATTACAACCTAAGCCTTGATGTTTGCAAACCTCCTTTCGAAACAGCTCTTGACTCACACACACTCTTGCTCACTTGTATGAAGAAAGGAAACCACCTTTGATAAATTTCTTTGTTATTGGATAAATCCGTAAGTGCGGACACAAACCGATCTCCCTAGATCCACCTAGATCTAGAACAAAGCAAGACAAAACTATACTCTTTCCCTAGATTTCGACTATTGAATGTACTAGAAGGCAAGAACAAAGGACATACCTTATGATCGCTTCCTATGGTCTTTATTGCTCCTTCTTCGCTCCAATGCTCTTGTGCAGTCAAGACCAAGACAACACAAACCAACCAAAGTGAAGAAAGCACAATCTATTCAACAGTCAATCTATGTATATGATCAAGGAGTTATACAATAAAGTGGAATTAGCTTTATGGGAAAGAGACATATTACTGTATCATATTGATCGAAATTAAAGATTACAACCTAAGCCTTGATGTTGCAAAATTCCTTTCAATGGCTCTTGACTCTGACACACACTCTTGCTCACTTGTATGAAGAAGAAACCACCTTTGATAAATTTGCTGGAGTTCTTAGCTGCTGTAGCATCAGTCCTTCACACAATCCTTTTCACTAATTCTCCAATGAATCTCTTTCTTGTTTGCTTCTCTTTGCTTAACCTTTTCCATGAGAATTCACTCAATATATAGGAGAGAATGAATTGATTACTTGGATAAGAAAGATCCCAAAATATCAGGAAATCCAGTACTTAGATAACCATTCGAATGCCATCTCATCCTTCTAGAGGCTTCGAGAATTCATATTTTTCCTTGTTTTAGAAAGTGTTCACACCCTAGCAGTTACACACAGTGAAAAATTATCGCACCCTAGCTTAAGGCAGCCTGCGAGAATCATACATTCTCGTAGGCAAATGTATTAGCAGCCTGCGAACCTTCCTCCAAAATTTGATTTCTGGAAAGAGATGAAAGTAACTTTTCTCAAGAGAAAGTTCTAATGAAGATCCTGAGTACACCATTATAAATACATCATCATGACGACCAAAATCATGGGTAACACCTATACCCTCATAGGCTTAAAATCTAGCTCCCTAGAAATTATCATTTCTCACCGGATGGAGAAACTCCTGAAGAAATGCCACCATGGTGTGATTTCTCAACTTAATGCCATCCAGGTACATGATCAATCATCCCCAACAATACATCCTGATTTGCAAATGGTTTTGGATAAGCACCACAGGGTATTTGAGATATGCATGGACCTACCCCCTCTAGGGGTGAGCATGATCACCACATCCCTCTCCTCTCAGGTAGTCATTCCCCCAATGTATGTCCCTACATTTATCCATTTGATCAAAAAAATGAAATATAAAAAATAGTGAAGGAATTACTAGAGGTGGGGGTAATTCACCCAAGTACAATCCCATATTCATCCCTTGTTGTGATGGTCTTAAAAAAGGAAGGGTCATGGTGCATGTGTCTATATTTCCGCACCCTTTATAAATTGACCATTAAGGATAAGTTTCCCATTTCTGTCATTGATGATTTGTTGGATGAACTCCATGGTGCCTGTTGTAGTGTACAAAATCACACGGATGCATTCAAGAGAGAGACTACAACGTGAAGCACATCAAGAACACACATAACCCAACAAATAAGAGATAATTTAGGGAAGGATATCCATCCGAGTATTTATTCTATCTTTATGAGTATTTATACAATATAGGGATGGTTGGAGTGGTTGTACTTGCTCTAAATAATCATTTGTTATATTCTCTTTATACATATGTTCCTATACATTCTTATACTTAGATTAATGTATGATGACATTTACATGGCCTAGAATTCCTCCTCAACATATCCCCCACACTCAATTCCTTGCTTGTTCTGCGCAACTATGCAGATAACTAATGACATGTTACTCTTTAGCCTTTGTCTTCAATATGGTAAGTTCTTGTGCAGTTAGTGACTATCATAGCACTTTGTTCCCACCCAACAATGGTACTCTCGATCCTATTATTACACCTTTCTCTCTGGTGCCTTCAAAGTGGTGAGTGCCTCATCCTGGGATCATCTTGCCCCTGGAAAAACCCTATGGTGGAACATCATGCTTCGACCAACCTACCATTTCTCTATTCTTTGACTTATGAGGTCATAACTCAGGAACTATTTTGCAAATTTTATGCCAGGGGGTTCAATCAATTCAATATTTCTTGTGCCATCATTTTTTCTTTTAAGCTCTTGTGGGTGTGTCTCATCATATGATGTCTCTTTCTTGAATTCCTTTAACGATTACCAATGCGTTGATCATAAATGCTCAATATTTTGTTTCTTTGCTATGTTTCTCGTCAAACTTAGATGTGTTTCTTTATGCTTTTCTGGTCCTTGAGAATAGATGGAGTCGGTATTTGATATTACATGGAAGATAAATCGACTTAACGAATCAATGGAAAAAGAAAGACACTTTTGTTGGTACCATATTTTTACAACTCAACAAAATATTGTTGACTAGATATTGACTGAAATTGGCGAGGAACCAACATTTTTTGACTAAAATCTGATTTACATTACAATGATGGAGGAGATCGTCTACCTTTGAAAGACGCATGTTTAACCCCCTCCTTACTTTAGACCCAACTCATTTTTTGAAAATGACTATGATTTCTTTTTAAAGTGTGAGAAAATTAATTCTGTCACGTTTCTTTTACACTTCTCATGACTCCATATACTTTACAATGGTACATCTTGTACATAATGAAACTAAAACAGATCATACAAATCTTTTATAAAATAAATCCTTCTCTTTTGAAGCCTTAACATGGGACCCTAATAATCCCTATGCATGATGTTTTTCAAGAAGCTTCTTAGGTTACATTCATTGTATGAGCAACCAAATAATATTTGATTCTTTAAAGAGTTGCACAAACCTCCATTTCAAAAGATCTTTGAGCAAGCACATTAGCATCAACATTCTATATAAGATAGATACCAAATGAAAATTGTGGTGAAATTTTAAAGAATTTAGGTCTAGACTCCAGATACGTCGTCAACAACCAAATTTTTGGTGTGACCCACAGTCAGTGATTAAGCTTGGCTCGAGATGCTTCGACCTTTTTTTGTGTGACAGTCTCTTTCTTGGTGAAATCTTGGATCATTGCATCATTTACTGGCCCTTCTAGGCATTGTTCAGCTGCGTTAATGACCTATTCTATCTCTTCTCCTTGACTTTCAACCTCTCTAAACAACTGACATGCCTTATCTTGCATAGGTTGGATCTGTTGATTAACTTCCATAACTTTGTTCTGGATTGTATGGATCTACTTTTGGGTTGTGCATTTCTCATGAGACCTCTTCATTATGTCTACAACTAACAGAGCTTTAAGCTGCGCCTGTAGTGTGTCTGCATGCTTCTTTTCTTTTTGTAGCTGCGACTCCAATGCCTATAACTCTGGGTTCTCAGTGAGGTTTTCATATGTTTGGGCACTGCGGTTACTTAGTTGCTTGCACTCCAAGGAAAGATCTTTTAGTCTGTCAACTGTGTTGTGTTTCATTGCTTCCCTTTGGTCTCTTACATATTGAGGGTTCGCGGGCACAATGCGGAGTTCCAAGTCTACTATACGTTGTTGTAATTGTTGAATTATGTCTTTGAGTTGCTCCACCTACTGTGGAACTATCTCTTCAGCCTTTACTTCGATGACTGCCATAGAGAGAAATTCTCTGGTGACCCTTTCCTTTATTTCAAGTTTATCTATGAGCAACTGTTCCTTTTCTTTATGTAGCTGATCTTTTTCTTCATCGAACTTTACCTAGAGGGCGAGCTTCTCTCGTTCTACAGTATTTTGCTGCTCTAGAAGGTCTTCATGTTCTTGTGTTAAAGCCTGGGTGGCTTGTGCTGTCTCCTCCTATGCTCATCGAAGGCGAGCTTCGACTATATTGGTGATCCGGTGGAGTTGAGATGGCTCCTCCTAGTTTTGGTGTTCCCAATGGAGGAGGCACAGTGGAAACTGCGTGACTGGACTGTAGTGCCTGCTTCATCCCTTGGAGTTCAACCTTGATATGACTGTATATCTCTTCCTGCTGAGCTTCTTGCTTTTCTTCTATCTCCAATGAATCATCATTCAGTGTTGCGACGATGAAGTCAAAGTCATCCGAGGTGAGGGTGGTCTGCATTTTAGTCATATATGTTTTTGATTTCTTCCTAGAATAATTTTTCAGAGGGGAAACATTCCTTTCCTTCGAGGGGTCCTCCTCATCTCTAGGTAGTGTAACCTCTCCTTTCTTCTGTTCAACTTATGCACCATATATCTCTCTTCCATATCCTCCTTGCTCTGATGAGCTGGAAGCGTTCTTCATGGATGCACTATATAAATCATGGACCTCTTCGTTCTTCTTTATCTTGCTAGGCCCAGGTGTATCATGTGCTACTTCTGGACTTTCTAAGTCATACATTGCCATAGGGTTTGCTGGAATGAGGAGGTCCGCCAACCAGTCCTTGGTGATCTCCTCCAAGTCCTCCTCCGTCAACTTGTAGTAAGACTGCAGTTGTTCCTTGTGTTCGTCAGCTTACGCTATGATATAGATGAAATGGCAGTCTGCATTGAACTTCATTAAAGGTCTGAAATGGTGGAGAGTGTTCGGGGTTATATGTGGCTCAGACTTTATGGTTGTCTTCAACTGGTTGTAATATGTGTGGAACATGAAATTTGACTGCCATTGCTTGTTCATGTCGCTAGAGTACCATAGCATACTGAACTTCGCAGCTAGAGGTTCAAAGGGCTCGATGTCTAGGAATTTCAGACCTTCGGACATCTCCCGTACAATGAAAGCGATCAGTATAAGAAGCTAGCTGAAGTGGAATTCGTATTGCTGATCTTGTGCTTCCTTGCAGTCCAGTTCCAACTGATTCACAAGGTACTTCGCCCAATTCATTTGTAGGCCCTCTGCGCACTTCCTTGCGAGGTCAACTAAAAATCCATTCACTTGGGTGGGTCGGTTTTTGTGAACTAACTTTCTTGTGATCAATTGATAGGCAAGGCACACTGCGCCACTCTAGATAGAGGCTACCTTATAACCTCGTGCTCCCTTCTCAAAATCTCCATAGGTGTCTTTAATATTTTTCACAAGAGCGCGATCCATGGATTTTCTAGGGTAGAAATCTGCAATGGAACCATTTGTTGGCACAGGGGTAGACCCAGGGTTCAACGCTACAACAACGCACCAAAAAATCCCTAACTACTGACCCTCTCGACAACACCTGCGAAGCAGATGAAGTCTCACCCGAGGTAGAGACAAGGGTGGTTGCAAGAATTAGGTGTTTGCAACCTTAGCTAGGACACAGATTTATGATTCTAACACTTAATAAAGCACTCAACATTGTCAGTTCCTCAATATGCAAGAAATATCCACTTCGCTAATAGAACAGAGCTTCGCAGTACTCACACTAATCAATTGTATTCAAGCACTTAGAAAATAACATGTAAATCACATAAGACAAAGCACAAAGCATCATAACACAGGATTTATGTGGTTCAGCCCCACCTTGGGGCTACGTCCACCGACTCTTCTTCTTTATAGTCTTTAGTCAATCGATTACAAGCACAGAGCCTCAAAACCCCTACTCTGAATAGGACAAAAGATCTGCGCAGCTCGCTAGATCCTTCTTCCTTGTGTTACAACACAAATCCTTCTATAGTATTGCACAAGGACTTTCACTCATCTCTGCAAGTCTTACACAGAATGCACAAAGCCCTTACAATCCACACTAGCACCTAGCCTTTAGCACTTAGCTTACTGGCCTACTAGTTCTCTTTCTACATTTCCTAGCCTTCTATTTATACTTTACAAAATAGGCCTAAACATGGGTAAAACCCATGGGTCGACATCCCAATCCCGTTACATTATCCACAAAAATTGAAAAGGGACCCAAAATTGGGCCAAGATCCCTTGATCTCCACTTTGTCTTGCGCTCCTCCTTTGACAGGCTGTCGAAGTCCCAACATAGGTTAATATGACCAAGAATCTCCCAAAACTTGGTCAAGGGCCAACATAAAGCTAGTTCAATTATATACTACAGTGTGTCAACCCTGCCATAAATTTGACATTGCAAAGAAGGATATGTTAAAAAAAATACGTGATCGCCATATTTGTCTTCGTGTAAAATTTAGATCAGTTTTCCTCTTCTTCGTGTTCGCTGACTAAATCCACTTGTTGTTCTTGTACAAAACCACGTGATTTGAAGATTTCCCAATTTGCATGCTTTCTTGGGTGGCTTCCTTGGGCATTTTATGTTGTGTTGAAAATACTAACCTTTTTCTCAATGTACCAGAGCACCTTCTTCGCGTAGAGGGAGGGAACCTTCACAACGACAGGGACGAGTAGGTATAGGATTGCACAAGGGAAATAACATTTACCTCATTATTTGTTTAATTTCAATTGCTTGTGCAGATTGTCTATTCATCCATGCGACTTCTTTCTTCTCATGCTCAAGTTCTTCTGAAAGCTCCTACAAAATTTGAAAGGTATCCAGTTTGGTTGAACTTCAAGCATAGAAGGAGTCCTTTTTTTTTCTGGTAGATTGTACTAGTTGTCCTACTTCATTTTTGGTTGAATTCTCTTTACAAAGGTATGATGACCAACATCTTATTGTATGAATTCTACTACATGCACAAATAGATAGAAATTATGGAAGTGCAATGTTACTCCATACCTGATCCAGAAATGGATCCAGGAGCCAATATGGAACCAGGAAGGCCTAAAAATCAAAGTTCTCAGAATATCTTCAAAATGGGTGTGTGCATAGGCCTCGACATTATGAACCCAACGCAACTTGAGCGTGCTCAAATGTACGTTGTATGTGAAATATATCGTGATTTGTTCATTTTTCCAAACATGCGAAATTTTGATGAATGTTCAATCTGTACAATGCTGACGTGGCAGCTGACTGTACAAGTCGTACGGTCATACAGTGATATGGCAGTGAGTTGGAAAGATGACATGGATAGGTGCTGACATGGGAAGGTGCATATGTGGATGAGTCAGATTGTGACACATGGAACCACTGCAAGGGTGACACGTGGCACGGGCTGACGTGAAAATGTTCGTACAGTCGTACGACATGTGGCAGCTGACTTTACAGGCCGTATGACCGTACAGTGGATGCTGACTAGGAAGAAACATAGGCTGACAGGTGGTCGAATCAACATTGACACATGGCAGTTAGTGGGAAAGTGATATGGTGGCACATGGACCAATCATGGGCTTCCATGTGGCACCCCTTCATTGGACATTTTGGGAAAAAATTGTATGGAATCCAGGGGAGTCGAACTCGTGAACTCCGGCTTGGGCGAACAACTTGGGAGGGTTGGGCTACCATCCCGCCCACTTTGTTACTTAACAAATATGGTTAAAATATAATATTTGAATTGAAAAGGTTTGTAATCAGGTGGAGAATAAGGCTGGGGTCTAGCCCCAGCTCCAATGCACATCCATAAGACCTCTACCATATGACCTCTGTCCTATACCATTTGGCGCACGGTTACCATTTGGCGCACGGTTACCATATGACCTCTGTCCTATACCATAAGACCTCTACCATATGATTGGCACAAAATTTTAGAGTTAGCACCCAATCAGTCGGGCTAGCCCATCAATCAGGGCACATAACCAGGAGCTGATACCAAAGGCTAACAGATATGGGGCGTGTGGAGGTATAGGTGGCGACCATATGGTCAAGCCACATGACTAGGGGCGACGGTTAAGGGGGCCAACAAGACAACGCTAGCCCATGGACACTTGGAGGGTGCACATGTGAGTGATGGCCTGCATGAAGGGGGTTGCGCCCGATTTATGCCACATTTATGGGTTTTAAACTATATTATAAGGTTTTTGATGGGTTTTTAGCTAGATTTGGGAGATTTAGTCCATTTTTGGAGGATCTTGGGCCCTTTTTGAGGCCCCAATTTGAGAGTTTGTTGCCAACTTCAAGTCTATATAAACCAGAGGTTCTTGAAGCCATGGAAGGGGTTCATAGTAGAGAAATGTTGAACAATTGTAAAGGAAAATCCATTTTTATGCAAGGAAGCCATTGAGGAGAGAAACTTTGCGAGCCATTTCTAGAAGCTTCGTTCATCCATTTTTAGTGCTGTCAGTTTTGATGGGTTCTTGAGATCTAGAAGAAAACAACCAAATCAATTTGTAACCCATTCGACATTTTGATGATGTAATTTTGAAACTTTGAACAAAAATAAGAAATCCCACTGTGACAAAGGCCCAGAGACGTAGGTGATATTGTCGAACTCCATTATCAACTTTTTTGTTTATGGTTTTGTTGTTCCTTTATGCTTATTTCCAGATATGTATATTATCTTATGGCTGCTATGTTTCCTCATTAATTATTCCTCTTTCATCAGTTTCCTAAATGGTAATTTAACTCATACTTTAAAACTCAACCATTGTCGTTAAAAGATCTTTTCAGATGAAGTGGTATCAGAGCTAGTTGACGGTTGGTTTGTGAGTTTGCATGATTACCAGGGACATCTCAAAGGAGAAAATGGCATCTAAAGAGGGACTTTCTCAAGATGAGAAGGATTTATGAAATACTCTCTTTGACATGGTCGAGATGGTGAAAGTGATGTATGAAGATTACCTGGAACAAAAGATATGGGTTCAAGGGAAATATTAAAAGAATGACAAAATTGAAGAAGAATTGAAGGAATTGCCTTCTACACCAAATTCAGAAAACATCTCTGAGGTATGCAGTGGAGGTCATTCATCAATTTCGCATTGTTACCAACAAAATGGTTCTCTTGGTGCATTTGAAAAACATACAAGAGTTATAGGTTTTAAATTGATAACCAAGATGGGTTATGAAGGAAAGGGCATTGGAAATAAGGTCCAAGGTATCGTTAATCCCATAGAGTTTGTGGAAATACCTCGCTATTTAGGATTGGGATATGGTGAAGTGGAGATTGGAGAATACTCCAAAACCTGGGTAGCAAGTGATGCTTCAAATGACCAACTTAAGTCATTGCGAGAAAAATTCACAAAAGGTGATGGTGTATCACTCCCTGATGGTGATAGTGAATGCAAGTCATCTCCAAAGAAAAGTGAAGATAAGAAAGATAGGTATAATGGGCATGGTTGTTCCAAATAGTTTTTTTATTATAAAAAGCATAATCATGTAATCCAAAACTTGTGGAATATGTATCCTTGTACGTTTTTGCATTCACCCAAGCATTGTGTCGCCAAGTGGTTGAAGAGACAATCTTTGTACAGGAAATTTATGTTGACCAGGAAGGAGAAACGACATAAATAATCAACTCCGCAATGGAAGAAAGAGAAGGGAAAACATGTTTGGATGTCGAAAAACCACTGCACTTATTGCAACAAGGGTGGACATCAAAAGACTAAATGTTGGAAGCTTAATCCGAAGATTCGTCCAAAGAGGGACAAAATGATTACGTGTGTAATCACAAAGGAAGAGGCTTTACCATCAAAGCAAGAGGAACAACATGAAGGAAATAAAATAGTCACTTGGTTTTTCCAGAAGTGGATGTCACATCTTCATTGTATTTTGCTTCCAATAATGTATTCACATATGTTGAAATGATGACCTGTTATAACATAAGTTTTGTACAACATAGTGTTTTTTTTTATCCTTATGATTATGTAATCATTAAGGTCAATTTTGTAACCTTTTGGAGGACCAAAAGGTCTTTAGTGGGGAGGATTGATCCAAAAATGGATCTAGGAGCCAAGATGGGACCAAGAAGGTCTAAAAATAAAAGTGCTCAGAGTCTCTTCAAAATGAACGTGTGCGTAGGCCTCAATGATACAAAAAAAACACAACTTGAACATGATAAAATAGATGTCGTATGTGAAAGATATCATGATCTGTTCATTTTTCCAAACAGGCAAAATTTTGATGACTGTCCAGTCTGTATAGTCTATACAGTGTTGACGTGGAAGTTGACTGTACAGGATGTATAGTGACATGGCAAGATGACATGGACATTTGCTGACATGGGAAGGTGTATATGTGGATGAGTCAGATTGTGACACATGACACCACTGCAAGGGTGAAATGTGGCACAGGCTGACATGGCAAAGTCCATACAGTTGTACGATACATGGCAACTGACTGTACAGGTCATATGGTCATACAGTGACATGGTAGGTAAAATGGATGTAATATTCCAGATATAAAAAGTATGCATAACATAAATAAATTCTAGAAATGGTAGATGAACAACAATATAACCAGAACAACACCACTATAATATCGAAATGATACCAGAATAACACTAGAAAGAGCACTTTGATTACTAAGACAAATGTTCACTTTCCTTTTCAAGGGGGAAACCTCCAGTCGAGCAGATCTCTATTACAATAATATCCAAGACAAAATTTCTCATACCCTTGACTCTTATTTATACTAAATATGTCTATCAAAAGAACCATCTAGAGCAAGATCCTTCTAGAAGCGGAAGCTTCTATTAGGTCTTCTTACATTCAACTTATTCTTCATTATTACTAGGCCTTATTAATATTGACCTTTATTATATAGAAATATATTATTCTACCTACATGAGGGGTTAGGTCCCTAACATGTCCTCCCCCTTAAAAAAAACATTGTCCTCAAGGCTTGAGATGGGGAAATTGTTGCAGAATGGTAGATGGTTTCCAAGTGGCATTTGTTGGGGTTGTATCTTTCCACTGGACCAACACTTCCTTGATGGTTCCTTGACGTAGGCGACGCTCACACTGGTCCAAAACCACTTGTGACTATAGCCAAATGGAGCCTTCTTCGTCCAACTCGGGAAGGTTGGTTTGGGTTTGCCATTTAGTTCCAATCACCTTCTTTAAGAAGGAAACATGAAAAATAGGATGTATCTTAGAATGACTGGGCAAAGCTAACTGATAGGCCACCTGTCTCACACAATTGAGAATGATATAAGGACCATAAAATGTGGGCACCAATTTATGACAACGTTCATCCTTGAGGGAATTTTTCTTGTAAGGTTGCAGTCAAAGAAACACCCGATCCCCTTCTACAAATTGACCTTCAGAGACACCTTGATCTTCTTGTTGCTTCATGTGATTCGAGGCCATGACCAAATTATCTTTGAGGGTACAGAGAATAGCCTCTTGAACTATAAGTGTTTGGTTAACCGCTTGGACCTTCGAGACACCTGGTAAATATGAGAGACCTGAAGGTGTATTTTGTCCATATACCACTTCAAAAGGAGTCATGCGGGTAGCTATATGGTATGAAGTCTTATACCACCATTCAACTAGTGGTAACCATTGAGCCCACTGATTTTTATTTTTTGATGAAAAACACCTCAAATATGTTTCCAAAAACTTGTTGACAACTTCAGTTTGACCATCAGTGTGGGGATGATAAGTTGTGCTGAGATGAAATTGGGTGCCTTATAGCTTGAATAGTTTTTTCCAAGCATTGCTAGTGAAAGTTGGGTCGCGATCAGAAACAATAGAATGTTGCATGGCATGAAGCTTGAAGACTTGATCCATGAAAAGTTGAGCCACAATGGATGATGTAAATGGGTGTTGAAGAGAACATAAATGAGAATACTTGGAAAGGCGATCAACTACCACCATGATGACTGATTTGTTGCCCGATTTAGTTAAGCCTACAATAAAATCCATAGAGATATCCCGCCAAATAAGAGGTGGAATCAGAAGTGGTTGTAGTATGCCAGGAGATTTGATTGTTTCTCCCTTGTTGCGTTGACACACATCAAATTCAACCACAAAATTACGAACATCCTGTTTCATACCATCCTAGAAAAAAGAACGTTTGACCCTGTCATAGGTTTTGGTAAACCTGGAGTGCCCAGTTGTGGGTGTAGCATGAAGCTCAGAAAGTACCGTGGATTTAAGTTTTGACTGTTTACTTAAATACAAGCGACCTTTGTATTGAAGCTCATCATGGAGCCAAGAATACCCTAGGGAAACTGGAGAATTAGAATGAAATTGTTGCATCAGATGTGAACTTTTGGTATCGTGTAGGCATTCTTGGAGAATGGCTTGGAGCCAATCTAGTACAATGAAGGAGAGAGAAAAAAGGGACCCCTCATCTTCATATTTTTGGGAAAGTGAATCCATAACCACATTGTATTTTCCTTTCCTATAAATGATCTCATAATCATATCCAAAGATCTTAGTCACACATTTTTGTTTATTTGGGGAGGAAATGCATTGTTTTAGAAAATACTTGAGGCTTTGATGATCTGTCTTAATTTGTAAGAATTTCCCCAATAGATAAGGGCGCCAAAGATCAATGACATGCATAATAGTTGAAATTTCATTTTCATAGATTGATTTTCCCAAATTGCGTTCAGACAGTTGTTTGTTGATGAAGGCCAAAGGCCTACCCTCTTGCATAAGGACAACGCCAATTCCTTTCCCTGAAGCATCACATTCCAGGACAAAGGTCTTTGTGAAATCAGGGAGGGCCAGGACTAGAGTGGTGCACATGGCCATATTCAAGGTTTGAAAATACTGAGCAGTTGTTGGATTCCAAGTGAAAGAATTCTTTTTAAGGAGTGAAGTGAGAGGTGCCACAATATTTCCATAATTCTTAACAAACTTGCAATAATAACCTGTTAAGACGAGAAATCCATGCAAGTTTTCGAGATTCTTTGGGTGAGGCTAGTCTTGCATAACTTCAATCTTGTTAGGATTCCCCCTGACGTCATCCTTGCCAACAAGATGACCCAAGTACTCGATTTCTGAGGCGCCAAAAGAACATTTAGACTGTTTCAGGAAAAGTTGGTGCTGAGAGAGTAGATGGAGAACTCTATCCACACGAGCAAGATGGTCTATCTAGGTTTTTCTATAGATGAGGATATCATCAAAGAAAACTAAGACAAAATGACGAAGAAAAGGATGGAAGAAATGATTCATGAGGCTTTGGAAAGTGGAGGGAAAATTACACAAGCCAAAGCGAATGACCACAAATTCATAGTGGACCTCATGAGTTCTAAAGGAAGTCTTAGGAATGTCTACCTCTTTCATACGGATTTGGTGGTAGACAGAATGAAGATCAAGTTTAGTAAAGAACTGGGTGCCACTTAATTCATCCAAGAGGTCATCAATGTTAGGAATGGGGAATTTGTCTTTAATGATGATTTTGTTGAGGGCGCAAAAGTTAGGACACATGCGCCAATAAACTTCTTTATTCATGACCATGACCATAGGATAATATTAGGGGATCGTACTAGGGAGGATAACACCTACGTTAAGCAGTTCTTGAACCATTTTCTCAATTTCATTTTTTTGGGAAAAGGGGTGACGATAGGGATGGATATTGGGAGGAAGGCTTCCCGGGACAAGGGGAATGGAATGATCATGAGCACCATGGGAATAAGGGATTCCCTGGGGAGTGATTAAACCACTTGATGTTTAGAGAGAATGGATTGGAGGTCTTGTGGCACAGAGGGTGTCTTAGTTTCCTGTATGGCATGGAGTTCGAAAATGATGCCAGAATGACCTTTTTTGAGCAGCGTTTCCATGCGATGGGAACTAATGATCTCAGGGGAATTGATGGTGATTCCTTGGAACTTATATTTTTATCCCTCCTGGTCGAATTGCATGGTTAATTCCTTAAAATCCATGATAATGGGACCCAAAGTTATTAGCTAGTTTGCACCCAACACAATGTCACAACCGCCCATGTCGATAGAAAACATATGATATTTCAGGTGGTAGTCACCAATTTGGAGACACACATTTTCACAACTCTCTCCACATTTCATGGACCCACCATTGGAAATCACGATTTGGAAATTATTTACTACACGTATATAGCAATTAGTTTCTTGGGAAATGCAGCAATGAATAAAATTATGGGTGCTGCCACTATCGACAAGAATGATGACCTTCCTATTCTTGATGTAGCCAATTAGTTTGAGGGTTTAGGGATCAGAGAAGCCAGTGAGATAATTTAGGGAAATGACTGGTTCTACTTCGGGAGGGTCTGAGGGAGGGGTTATGTTAGTGGGTTCAAGTGACACAGACACAAGGGGAGCTTCAAAATCCTCTTCTGAAAAATCCTCTGATATGGCCATACAAATATTTTGTTCCTTACACTTGTGTCCCGAAAAATATTTTTCATCATAATTATAACAAAGGCCTTTGAGTTGGTGTTCATCCATTTCGGCCTTGGTCAGTTTTTGGATCTTTAGTGGAGTAGAAGGAGGAGTGAGATTTACTAGTTTAGTGTGAGGAATAAAGGAGGGTTTTCGATTTTGAGAAGAGACAACCTGTTATGCTTCCTTAGATCTTTTAGTAGCATCCACCCAACTCTGAGGCCGATCCATGAGGACATGGGCATGAATCTCATCCTTAAGGGCACTGATAAAACATTCTCGGAAAAAATCATCAGACATTCCCTCTGTATGAAAATCTAGTCGCTCAAAAGTAGCTATAAAGTCTTCCACTATGCCATATTGTTTCAACTTTTTCAAATGACCTAAATATTTGTGTTATCACTGAAATTTCGTCCGCAACATCGCATGCAAATGGTTATAGGAATAAAAAATCTCCAAACACCTATTATTTCACCTGCAACACCAAAAAATCATTTCCAAGAGGCAAAAATTATACAATTGGTCAAAAACTTGAAATGCGCTCAAAAACTAAAGGAAGAACATGCACATTTCATGGGACAAAGAATCTCGTAGAGCGTACAATGCGCCATATGTGCGAATATGTATAAGAAATGCTACGCACACCTGTGAACGACGCATTTATGGTTCTTGTCGACCCCTCACCCACTTTTGGACTAGCTCCCAACTTGATTTGACTCTCAAATCCGAGATGAATCTGAATGGTGGGTTGGTCAAAGACCTAAGGGTGCCCTAAAGGGCCCCTTGTTCACACTAAAGACCGGTTGAATATTGCCTCAAAGACATGCTATAAAAGGAGTCCATGGGTGCACTAAGAATTCAAGAATCTCATTGTATTGTTATGCTGCCTCTATTCTCCTTCAAGAAACCTCTTTTCTTCTTGGAGCATACTAGAATCATCTCAATAAGCTATTCACTTCACCTCTTGAGGGAAAAAGCTTGGATTTATTCACCATTTTCTTTCTAGTTTACCATTTGTAAGAAGAGCTCTCATATAGGGGACTGAAGAGCCCTCCCAAGGAGGAAGAGGGGATTCATAAGTCCTCCTTTCTCTCTGGTGTTTTCCCACTAATATAGTTATGTTGAAATTACTTAGACAACTGAGAGGGGGGGTGAATCAGTTGTTACTGAGCTTAAACGATATATGACTTATTCAAAATAATTTTTAATCTCTTCCAAGTGACCATCAATATTATACAATATATGAACAACATAAATAAAGAACATCAATCACACATAAGATAGACATAGAGACGGATTTTCATGAGGAAACCCATAAAGGGAGAAAACCTCTTCTTCTTTGAATGATAGGCAGTCTTTTAAGTTTTGTACATCATCTATCTTTGAGAACCAACTCAAAGTGAGGCTACTACCTCTGTTTTACAAGCTTCAACTTGTTGAGAGCACCAATCCTCTTACTTCTCTAGCACCCACTACAAGGAAGCATCAACTCCCTAATTGTTCCAGCACCAACTAGACTTATATAAGCACCAACTTGCATACAAAAAACTCTGTGTTTTCCCTAGCACCACCCTACCACCCTGTTTTCTAGCCACAACTAGATGTAAGATACAACTTCCAATATTCAAGCACCAACTTGAATATCAGAGGACCACAGTCCTCCCTAGCACCATCGTACCTCCCTAATTAAAAATAAATGATTGAATAACCACCAGTATAGATATATCAATTCTTACCACTTCTTCCCAGTTCTACAATTCTTCTCTGTGTCATTATTCTTATGATCTGTTCATATTCTGTTAATCATTTCCGATTTTGATCTCACACTGTGTATTCTGCGATTTTTCTTTCTCCCAGTTTACCTCATTTTTCAGTGTGAACTGCCAACATCACACAGTCACTGCATATCTCTTTTATGCACTCCAACCTCTTTGGTTACACCTTGAATATCCTAGGGAAAAAATGCCTCAGCAACTGAATCACCAACCGTCCAAGAACCATGATTTAGTTCAACTAACTAAATCGTAATTGAACAATTAATCATGAAGAGAAATAGTATCCCTTCGATCAAATTCCCAAATAACCAGGACCATTGGATTAAATATGCAAGGTCTCATGTTTATCCCATATGCCCACTGGTTGTGATCACGGGCCTAATCAAAAGGCACTTCACATTTTCACGTTTTGCGAATTTTGTTGCGATTCACTCTGACTCTTCCATCTTCCGATCAAAAAATGGAGCCTTGCAACTTGCAAGCTCCTTCTTTCACATGCCCACCAACGATGACCACCAACTATGCCAACAGGCGCTTTGCAATTTTGTGTATCGAAAATCTTGTGATGAGACTTCTCAAGTCTCCCATGTCGCAATCTCTGAAATGGAGTTTAGTAACTAGCTCCTTCCCTTCTCATGATCAATGGATGTTACCAAGCTCTTATCCATAAAGCGATTTCACAATTTCGCATTTCGGGTGATCCAACTGCGATCTGCCTCGACTCTCCCATGTCGCAATGTCAAAAATGGAGCTTAGCTAGGCTAACTCCTTCCTCTAGCCTTAGACAATGTGACCTTGGATAAGACCATGGACCAAACATTCAAGTGCTTCATTTTGTGACTTCGCGTGTCGCGAGTTCCCACACCAAGCTCCTTTGACTCCTCCAATGTGAAATTCAGTGAAATTCTAATCACTCGCCATGTGTCGTCCTCGATGATGGACTGTCCCCCTATTTTCAGGACTTTGTAAGCCCACTTCATCTTGCACTTTAAAGGTCATTCTCTTTCTTCTAGATCCAACAACGGTCATTCCTCATGCTCAGATCTGACACTTGAGATCTGTTCTACTCTTCTGCATGCTCCTCCTGTCTAAATTCAGATATGACGGCCATCGGGAATTCAGAATGGGTAATCCAATGATTATTGTTGCTCTTCATTGTTACGCTTCTGATCTTTCCATGCCATCATTGTTGCGCTGTTGATCTTGCCACTTTCTCTTGTTTGTCATCATCGTGTTGATCTCTGATCTTGCCATCAATGACAACAAGCATACTCTGCCTCTGTCTGTAAACATGCCAACAATATCCCCCTTTGGAATTGAGGGAAACCCTTTGAAGAACCTGAAAAACTACACTATCCCTTGAACACCAAACCATACCACTATAGAATCCTTACCATTACTACACTTTCTCCCCCTTTGACATTAATGTCAAAGAAGAAACTGTAGTGTACCTTCCCACTACCGAGGTTTTCAAACCTCTCAGTTACCATTCTATACATGGATTTTTTTACATAATTCGTATAGACGTTATAAGAACATGCATTTAACACAATTAAACACACTTAAATCTCAGAGTAAAATACATAAGTTACTGCTACAATTAAACAAGCCATAGCATTCAACAGTAATTCATTTACACAGTAGAAAACATGATACATAACAGCTCAGTCATGCAAAACATGATCAAGCATAATTCAGATACTTATCTTTATCAATGGTGGAATCCACCAACCAAATGTAGGCCTTCCACGAACCTCCCAGCCGTAG
>SNQJ01S0036586.1:0-10756 GCA_010110895.2 Picea sitchensis
ACTCATCCAAAGATATATTTACAACGTTGGGTAACCCTTTTTCTAGATCTACCTCAACACAAATTTAAGCACAAGAAAGCATTCAATATTTTGGTTTGGATTTCTCAATGTATTTTTCAAGGGCACTTCCTATGAATTTTAGGGATTCATCATTACAACAATGAAGATGTAGTTGAGGAAGTTGTATACAATCCAGGGTTCTTCAAGCTTTACCAACAAAATCCCAAGGCACCAAATTTCTTGAGGTGAAAACCTGTTTTTTATAATGTAAAACTTGAGGAAGGGTTAAAAGTTTGCATTTTCCATCAAACATGAAATTGCATGGAATATGGAATATTGGATTGTTGAAATGATCTTTTTTGACCTGCAAATCTCTGTTTTTAGTCAACTTGCTCGAGCTTATGGGATTTATCGGTAGAATATGTTCCAAGCGCAGTTGGACAGCAATTAATTTTCGTTGAAGGATCATTTCTATTTATTGTCAAAGAGGAGCTGGATTTATTGTCATGTAGAGCAGCATTAGGTCTCTGAATGTCTACCAAACTTGAGTTTGCAAGCCAACGGATGGTGCTGGCTAATTGAGATTTGTAAAATGGTTTTCCATATTTTCTGTAGCATTGATTCTCCAAGGTCGTGGCAAACATTTGTACGTCAAGGATTTCTTTTCCAAATCTTAGGCTGCTTGTTGCACTACAGTTTTCATCTTTGTCTTACAGTATCCCTTAGATTTTCTCTGGTACCATTTTTATGGCTGAGTCCTTTCTTTTCTTGATGGAGGCCATGCTTTGCACAAAATGCTTATTCAGCACGTAACAAGTGATCAAGCTTCCCATCTAATCGTGCACTGCCAATATTGCCAATATTTTGATCTCTCATAGTTGCTTCTGCCACTTGGAAGCTTCATCATATGAACTAGAAATATCCTCTTCTAACTCACTATTCCGAAATTCTGATTCCATATGTTCATATCCCATTACAGCTGTTCCGGCCTGCTGCCAATGATAACCTAAGGAATATTATTCTTCCCACAAGTACTAGATATTCACAAAAGCTCCTGTAGCTACTTAGACAATCGATTTGGATGTTTGCATGAATCACAAGCTTTTCCACACAATGACAAAGATACATGTTCTCTGAACTGTGTCAGGATTTTCTATCTCTGACAACCAGATCGTTCACAATATTCATCAATCAGCCCAAGATCACTCAGACATTTCTTGGGCATTACATCTTCAGACTTTTATAGTCTCATTTTTATTTTCAACTCTGTAAAAGTACAAATTCAACAAGTTCAACGAAAATGTTGTTAAAAGTTTTCTTAACAAAAGCTTTGTCTAATTGTAATACGTTTTGGTTTTTTCAGGATTCAGGGTAGGAAATCATAATTTTATGTTGTTTAAATTGTATTTTTATCATAAAAATAGAATCAGTTTGCTAAAAAAATCACTAGACACCCAAATTATACAAAATAACTACTCAAATCTCCAAATCTAACAATTACTCACCCAATTTCAAACAAATATCACCTAAAAATATACCTAGAAAAAAAACAAAACTTACACAGTTTAAACCTACAGCCTTAAAAAATCGATCTATAAGTTTTGAAACATGTCACTTGTCATCGATAAGATTACAAAATTGTCATCGCGCGGATCCAAGAGAATCTACTGGGAGCTTTTCAAACGTCAGTCAAAAGCTTTCAAAAGAAGTCGTGAGAATTTTTAAAGATCTCATCAGTGCATTTTAAAAGATCTTGTCCAGACATTTTAAAGGATTTCATCGGAGCATTTTGAAAAAAGCCATCAAGAGGATTTGAAATATGTCATCGAGAGGATTTGAACTTTATCATTTGAATTATGAATATGGTAAAACTACTACGCTACTAATTTTCGTCCATACAACTTTGAATGGCTGATCCAATTTTTGTAGAGCATAAAAAGGTAGACAGGGTTCTCAAACTAATGGTTACACATCCAACTCCAATGTCAAGATGGAAAACTTCACAGTGCGTGCTTTCATACTTGGTACTGGATTTCAATTTTGTTAGTTATGTTGAGTTTGGGGACCCCAAAAACTACTAGTAGCCTGTTTCAAAGATCGAAAGAACATTAAAATTGAGACCGAATTGGTCTGCAAAGGCATTTTTAATCTAAATTCCGAGACAATGTTTTTTAAATGAATTGTGTATGCTTATCTGGAATCTCTGTTATAATCTATGTTATACATGATTTTAAGGTATTTATGAATGTCAGGGTTATATGATTGCATTCTATGTTATACATGATTTTAAGGTATTTATGAATGTCAGGGTTATATGATTGCATTAATGGATTCAATGTAATTTTATTTAACAACACATAATCATTAATTCTCTGTTATAATTTATGTTATACATGATTTTAAGGTATTTATTAATGTCAGGGTTATATGATTGTATTAATGGATTCAATGTAATTTTATTTAACAACACATAATCATTAACTGAAATAAAAGAACAAAGAACAAATCCAAGGGAGCAAAATCTACACATAATCATTCATTGAAATAAAAGAACAAATCCAAGGGAGCAAATTCTATTTGATGAGGTTTTTAATTGAAATAAAAGAACAAAGAACAAATCCAAGGGAGCAAAGTCTATTTGACGAGGCTTGTTTAGAAATAAAAAAAGAGTTCCCCTAAGTCTATTTATTTGGAACTGGTTGAGATCTTAATAAATCATTAAAGGGATTTTTTTTTGGAAAGAGGAAGTCCATTAATTAAATCAACCTAGGATTGGTAGACAAAAATATGTTAGTTTGGTGGATGAGTTTTAGAGCCTCTCCCAACTCTGTGAAATCATTCAACAACATTTTGCAATGTGAAATCATTCAACAACATTTTGCAATGTTATAGGAGCAAACTAGTTCCCTAAGTCTTATATGTGAGGTAAACAAAAATATGTTAGTTTGGTGGATGAGTTTGAGAGCCTCTCCCAATTCTGTGAAATGATTCAACAACATTTTGCAATGTTATAGAAACAAACTAGTTCCCTAGTCTTATATGCGAGTTTGATTATGTTATAATTTTTATTCATTATTGCTATTTCTAGTTATGAATTATCTTATATAATACAATATAATATTTTATATTTACTTTCACTTAGAGGATTTATAGGACCAAAAATTACAAAAAATACATTTGTAGCTTTGATGTCCTTTATCTCAAGGATGTATCACCTTGCAATATATTTCTTTTGGTGGTGTTCCAAAACATTTTTAATATAATGCCTATTTTTTGTTGTTGTCAAAATCAACAAACTATGTAAAGTATTCAAATCTTCATGTTGAATTGAATGCTTTTGTCTTATGTGTTAAAAAAAGGACAATGTATCATCACATGCATCTCATTCTCAATTTCTCATTGTTTTCAAAGTAAGCATAGACTTTCTTCTCTATTTATATTTTTCCATCTCCTTGTCTGAGTTGCTAGGTGACTCATTGTTTTCAAAGTAAGCATAGACTTTCTTCTCTATTTATATTTTTCCATCTCCTTGTCTGAGTTGCTAGGTGAAAATCAATAGGTTGATTTCATGTTGATAGAATCTCATTTTCTCACAAAGTTCTTGCCACAACTTCCAATAAATATTCTTACACATTTTTTAATCCATTTCATTCTATCAAAGTACCAACCCTTATCTTGAGATGCTACCTTTACTTGCATATGTAACCCATTTGTATCCATATATGCATTATTTTGATAATATATGTAATACATTTGGAAAATGATTCTCCTTCTAAACGCAACATACATGTTTCTGATATCATTATAAAGTAAGGGGTTTGTATTTTAACTCCCAATTCCTCTAATTAGAAATGTTTTTGAAATATTTCAAATTTCTTCCAAGATTCATTGGAGAGGTGAAGACCCCAAACATGATAACCATACAAAATATTGTTTGTACCAACGTTGTAAAGAAAATCTTCCTCAATTTTCAACTCCACAACTTAATTTCTCTACATTTATTTTAAATAGAATAAAGGGCCTTCATGTGCCCTCTTACCCATTTCTCCAAAAACAAGAGTTCCAATTATAATTACATTCAAATTCAAGGCCGAGGTACTTATAAGAAGGGACTAATTCCAATTTGTTACCATGGGATGTGATGAATATATTCTTATTACAAGTACCCATTACCATTGCCTTTGCTTTTCTTACATTATCTTTTATTTTAGAGTATATGTGAAATTTGCTTAGGTAATCAAGATCAACAAAAAAAAGCATATAATCTACTATGTGTATTCCTCCTCCCCCATTTTTCATGATTTAATCTTCTATCATATCTATAAATATGCCAAATAATGTTGGAGAGAGGGAACATCATTGTTTCACCATGCTAGCACTTCTGATTTTGAATTTCCTACATCTAGTTGGATCGTTTATTGATACCCTCATTTTTGCAATAATCTTTTCATATAAGCAAAAGTAACTTTTCACGACTCTAGTGAAATTTCTGATTTCACGATTATTTCGGAAAGTTTTATTGGAGAGACTATATGGAAGGCTTTCGCCAAATAGAGAAAGAAAAGATAGATGTTATTCCTTTCCGCCTCCTTTCTCAACAACAACTCTAAGAGTTACTAAGCACTCAATGGTTGAATATTTAGGTAGAAAACCACCTTGAGAAGGAACGACATTGTTTTCTTCTACCTATTTACTTATCTTCTACTCTAGAATGGTTCCAAATATCTCAATAAAAATGCTGCTAACCAGGACGGTTATATAATTTCTCACATTATTTATATCACTACCTTTGTGACTAGGTGTCACTTTACTAACCTACCAATTTAAAGGAAACTCATGTTATATGACCTAATTGAATATATCCTTGAGAAATACTCACAAAGGTGGACATCACCATTTGACCATTTGAGTGTTTAATCCATTAGGATCATGCACCTTTTCATTGGAAAACTACTTAATTCCTGCCTTCATATCTTCATATTCTTTGGTTTTTTTACTAAAAATCCATGTTGGAATCCTAATTTCATGGATATATGCAATAATTTCTTCCTTATCTCTCTCATTTGATTGAGAGTTTTGTGAATGTTCAAAAATATGTAATAATTTCATGGATATATGCAATAATTTTTTTCTTATATATAATATTGAAATATATTCAAAAATATATATCCATTTGAATTTGTGCTGTTGTCATTTGTCTTAGTTTTAATTAATATATTAATATTTTTAATACTTTAATATTAATGTATTAAGCCAGTTTAGATCCATCTTAATCTTGGATCTATCAAGCATCCAAAGAACATCAAATCTTTTGAGGTGAAAACCTGTATTTTAAAATGCAAAACTTGAGGAAAGATTAAAGGTTTACATTTTCCATGAAACATAAAATTACATGAAATATTAAATTCTTGAAATGGTATTTTCTAACCTGCACATCTATGTTTTTAGAAAACTTGCTGGAGCTTATGGAATTTGTCGGTAGACTACGTTCCAAGCCCAATTGGACAGCAATTAATTTTCGTTGAAGGATCATTTCTATTTATTGTCAAAGAGGAGCTGGATTTATTGTCATGTAGAGCAGCATTAGGTTCTCTCCAACTTGAGTTTGCAAGCCACCGGATGGTGCTGGCTAATTGAGAGCTGTAAAATGGTTTTCCATATTTTCTGTAGCATTGATTCTCCAAGGTCGTGGCAAACATTTGTACGTCAAGGTTTTCTTTTCCAAATCTTAGATTTTCATCCTTGTTGCACTACAGTTTTCATCTTTTGTCTTACAGCATCCCTTAGATTTTCTGGTACCATCTTCATATGGCTGAGTCCTTTTTTTTGCTTGATGGAGGCCATGCTTTGCACAAAATACTTATTCAGCACATAATAAGCGATCAAGCTTCTCATCTAGTCGTGCACTGCCAGTGTTTTGATCTCTCATAGTTGCTTCTGCCACTTGGAAGCTTCATCATATGAACTAGAAATATCCTCTTCTAACTCACTATTCCGAAATTCTGATTCCATATGTTCATATCCCATTCCAGCCGTTCCGGCCTACTGCCAATGATAACCTAAGGAATATTATTCTTCCCACGAGTACTAGATCTTCCCAAAAGCTCTAGACAATCGATTTGGATGTTTGCATGAATCAGCTTTTCCACACAATGACAAAGATACATGTTCTCTGAACTGTGTCAGGATTTTCTATCTCTGACAACCAGATCGTTCACAATATTCAACCATCAGCCCAAGATCACTCAGACATTTCTTGTGCATTACATCTTCAGAGTTTTATGGTCTCATTTTTATTTTCAACTCTGTGAAAGTATAAAGTAAACAAGTTCAACGAGCAAATTTAAAAGATGTTGTTGAAAGTTTTTAAAAAAAGCTTTGTCTAACTAACTGTTAAATGTTTTGGTTTTTTCAGTTTTGAGAGCAGAAATAAAATCAGCTTGCTGAAAAAACTAATGGACACTCAAATTATAAAAAATTAATCAAATTATAAGAAATTAACCATTCAGATCTCCAAATCTAACAATTATACACCCAATTTTTCAAGTAAATATCACCTAAAAAAACCAAAACTTACAAATTAACCATTCAGATCTCCAAATCTAACAATTATACACCCAATTTAAAGTAAATATCACCTACTAAAAAAACCAAAACTTACACAGTTTAACCTACAGGCCTTAAAAAATCGATCTACAGGTTTTGAAACATGTCACTCGTCATCGGTAAGATTACAAAAATGTCATCGGGCGGATCCAAGAGAATCTACTGGGCTTTTCAAACGTCAGTCAAAAGCTTTCAAAAGAAGTCGTCGAGAATTTTAAAAGATCTCATCAGGGCAATTTAAAAGATCTTGTCCAGACATTTTAAAGGATTTCATCAGAGCATTTTGAAAAAAGGATTTCATCGGATTTGAAATATGTCATCGAGAGGATTTGAACTTTATCATTTGAATTATGAATATGGTAAAACTACTACGCTACTAATTTTCGTCCATACAACTTTGAATTGCTGATCCAATTTTTGTAGAGCATAAAAAGGTAGATAGGGTTCTCAAATTAATGGCTACACATCCAACTCCAATGTCAAGATGGAAAACTTCACAGTGCGTGCTTTCATACTTCGTACTGGATTTCAATTTTGTTATTTATGTTGAGTTTGAGGACCCCCAAAACTACTAGTAGCCTATTTCAAAGATCTAAAGAACATTAAAATTGAGACCGAATTGGTCTGCAAAGGCATTTTTAATCAAATTCCAAGACAATGTTTTTTTGGAATTGAATTGTGTATACTCATCTTGAATCTATGTTATACACGATTTTATGATTTTAAGGTATTTATTAATGTCAGGGTTATATGATTGCATTAATGGATTCAATGTAATTCCATTTAACAACACATAATCATTAATTGAAATAAAAGAACAAAGAACAAATCTAAGGGAGGAAAGTCTATTTGATGAGGCTTGTTTAAAAATAAAAAAAGAGTTCCACTAAGTCTTATTTGGAAATAGTTGAGGTCTTAATAAATCATTAAAGCCCCACAATTTTTTTTTGGGGGGAGAAGGAGTCCATTAATTAAAGCAACCTAGGGTGGGTTGGTAGACAAAAAGATGCTAGTTTGGTGGATGAGTTTGAGAGCCTCTCCCAACTTTGTGAAATTATTCAACAACATTTTGCAATGTTATGGGAACAAACTAGTTCCCTTAGTCTTATATATGTGAGGTTGATTATGTTATAATTTTTATTCATTATTATTATTTCTAGTTATGAATTATCTTATATAATACAATATAATATTTTACATTTACTTTCACTTAGAAGATTTATAAGACCAAAAATTACAAAAAATACATTTGTAGCTTAGAGGATCTATCACCTTGCAATATATTTCTTTTGGTGGTGTTCCAAAACATTCTTAATATAAGTGCCTATTTTTTGTTGTTGTCAAAATCAACAAACTATGCAAGGTATTCAAATCTTCATGTTGAATTGAATGCTTTTGTCTTATGTGTTCAAAAAAGGACAATGTATCATCATATGCATCTCATTCTCAATTTCTCATTGTTTTCAAAGTAAGCATAGACTTTCTTCTCTATTTATATTTTTCCATCTCCTTGTCTCAGTTGCTAGGTGAAAAGAACTTAACCTGAATTGAAAAAGTAATGTTTTTTTATATGCATAACATTTTCTCTTGCATGTATTATTGTACTGTGTAAGTAATCAATAGGTTGATTTCATGTTGATAGAATCTCATTTTCTCACAAAGTTCTTGCCACAACTTCCATATTACCCTCTTTCATACCAAGTCTCGAATGGTGAATGGTCCATCCAATAAATATTCTTACACATTTTTTAATCCATTTCATTCTATCAAAGTACCARCCCTTATCTTGAGATGCTACCTTTACTTGCATATGTAACCCATTTGTATCCATATATGCATTATTTTGATAATATATGTAATACATTTGGAAAATGATTCTCCTTCTAAACRCAACATAGATGTTTCTGATAGCATTATAGAGTAAGGGRTTTGTATTTTAACTCCCAATTCCTCTAATTAGAAATRTTTTTGAAATATTTCAAATTTYTTCMAWGRWWYATYGGAGAGGYRAAGACCYCAAACATGATAACCATRCAAAATATTGTTTGTACCAACGTTCTAAAGAAAATYTTCCTCAATTTTCAACTCCACAACTTAATTTCTCTACATTTATTTTAAATAGAATAAAGGGCCTTCATRCRCCCTCTTACCCATTTCTCCAAAAACAAGAGTTCYAATTATAACTACATTCAAATTCAAGGCCGAGGTACTTATAAGAAGGGACTAATTCCAATTTGTCAYCRTYRKATGTGATGAATATATTCCTATKAMAAGTACCCACTACCATTGCCTTTGTTTTTATTACATTATCTTTTATTTTAGAGTATATGTGAAATTTGCTTAGGTATTCAAGATGTCTCTAGAGACTATATTTGTGTCTTGCTAATAACACATCATCTACATAAATCAACAAAAAAAAACATATAACCTACTATGTGTATTCCTCCTCCCCCATTTTTCATGATTTAATCTTCTATCATATCCATAAATATGCCAAATAATGTTGGAGAGAGGGAACATCATTGTTTCACCATGATAGCACTTCTGATTTTGAATTTCCTACATCTACTTGTATCATTTATCAATACCCTCATTTCTGCAATAATCTTTTCATACAAGCAAAAGTAACTTCTCATGACTCTAGTGAAATTTCTGATTTCACCATTATTTCCGAAAGTTTTATTGGAGGGACTATATGGAAGGCTTTAGCAAAATAGAGAAAGAAAAGATAAATTTTATTCCTTTCCCCCTTCCTTTCTCAACAACAACTCTAAGAGTTACCAAGCACTCAATGGTTGACTATTTAGGTAGAAAACCAACTTGAGAAGGAACCCTGACATTGTTTTCTTCTACCTATTTACTTATCTTCTGCTCTAGAATGGTTCCAAATATCTCAATAAAGAGGTTGCTAACCATGATGGTTCTATAAATTCTCACATTATTTATATCACTACCTTTCTGACTAGGTGTCACTTTGCTAACCTACCAATTTGAAGGAAACTCATGTTATATGGCCTAATTGAATATATCCTTGAGAAGTACTCACAAAGGTGGACATCACCATTTGACCATTTCACTGTTTAATCCATTAGAATCATGCGCCTTTCCATTGGAAAACTACTTAATTCCTGCATTCATATCTTCTTTTGATATATTCTTTGTTTTTTTTACTAAAAATCCATGTTGGAATCCTTTCTCTTAATATATTTCTATAAATTTCATGGATGTATGCAATCATTTCTTCCTTATCTCTCTCATTTGGTTGAGAGTTTTGTGAATGTTGTTCTTTCCATATATTTTTTTGTATGACACTTGAACATGTCAATTTGTTCTTCCTGATTTTTTTTAAAGTAAAACTCCTTTTTCTTACACATAAGATTTTTGTATTCATTCATCCAATATGTCTCTTCATCTAGACTAGAACTTAATAACATTTATCACGCTAATTTGCATTCTTCATCATACCAACTATTACAAGGTATTTGATTGGGTTTTGTCTTATGACCTTGAAAGAATTCATCTTTCACATGTACCAAAAGTTTTCTAAAATCCCTAATCATTTCTTTGAAACAAATAGGCCTTGTGACATTCTTGATTTCTCTTTCCAGTAGTTGAGAAAATGCATCTTTGTTTTGAGAGTTTAATATTCATATAGGATTTTCAATTATTATCTTTTTGTTTCAACATTAGCCTATGGTAAGATAATAAAATGGGTATATAAGGTGATTTTGGAAGTTTAATCCCAATTCAAAAATTCTCCATTTGGTAAATTGTTCTCCCTTGTGCTATCTAATAGTCCACTATACTCACTCCCTAGTCCAGGGTATCATTTGTCGATACCCTGATTTTGAATTTACTACATCTAGTTGTATCATTCAACAACATTTTGCAATGTTATGGGAACAAACTAGTTCCCTCAATCAAAATCTTATATATGTGAGGTTGATTATGTTATAATTTTTATTCATTATTATTAGTTCTAGTTATGAATTATCTTAGATAATACAATATAATATTTTGTATTTACTTTCACTTAGAGGATCTATAGGACCAAAAATTACAAAAAATATATTTGTAGCTTAGAGGATCTATCACCTTGCAATATATTTATTTTGGTGGTGTTCCAAAACATTCTTAATATAACTGCCTA
>SNQJ01S0036586.1:26266-45982 GCA_010110895.2 Picea sitchensis
ATGATTGCTTGTATTTATGTAAGAATTCCTAACTCAAACATAAGGTCCTTCTGGAATTTCACGCTTATCCTATAGGAGGACATTCAAGATTCTTGAAAAGTACCACGAGATTAAGAAATATTTTTTCTATAAAGGTCTTAAAACTGATGTTCAAAAGTTTGTGTTTGAATGGGTGGTCTACCAACAGAATAAGGGAGAGACAATCAAGACACCATGTCTCATACAACCATTAACTATACCAAGTCAACGCTGGGAAGAAGTTTCAATGGATTTTATTACAAGTTTACCAAAATATGAAGGAAAGATTGTTATCATGGTAGTAGTGGATTGACTGACAAAGTATGCCCATTTTTGCTATCTTTCTCATCCTTTTAAAACAAGTACAGTAGCCACAACATTCATGGAAAAATTTCAAAAGCTACATGGAGTCCCCAAGATTATTGTATGTGACAGAGATCTAATTTTCACTGTAAATATTTGGAATGAATTATTTTCTTGTTTGGGCACTCAATTGACTCACATCTCATCTTACCATCCTCAATCCAATGGGAAAATTGAGATTGTGAATAAATGTCTAGAAGGATATCTTTGTTGCTTTTCATATGATAAACAAACACAATGGGTCAAGTGGTTTCCCTTGACGGAATGGTGGTACAACACATCCTTCCATACTTCATAAAAAATGTCCCCATTTTTGGCACTTTATGGATATCATCATCCATCCATCACATCACCCTTGAAAGGGATTGCAAAGGTTCAAGCAATAGAGGACCACATAGGGAACCAACAAGAAGTTCTCAAACTATTGAAGGACAACTTGGTTATGGCACAAAATATGATGAAACAATAAACATATCAACATCACAGTGAAAGGGAATTTGAAGTGGGAGATTGGATATTTTTGATGCTACAACCATATAAACATATGTCCCTCAGGCAACAAAAGAAGGACAATAAATTAACACCCAAATATTATGGCCCCTATAAGATTTTGCAAAGGATTGGAAGCATGTCTTATAAATTGGAGTTGCCTCCATCTTTATGTGTACATCCAATATTCCATGTTTCTTGCTTAAAGAAAGTAATAAGCAACAAGATCCCAGTCCAAACTATTTTACCAGAGATTAATGAAGAAAGGAAAATCATACTAGAACCAAAAACAATCCTTGAAACAAGGATAAAGCAAATATAAAATCGAACAATTACAGAGTACCTCGTCAAATGGAAGAACCTACCATTAGAAGATGTGACGCGAGAATTTTATTTCTTCATGCAAAAACACCCATGGTTAGTCAAGTGTTGAGAACAACACTTGTTTGGAGGGGAGGGGCGTGTTAACCCCTAGACAAAGCCACACATTACATGTATAAAATCCCTTATTAAGCCCTAGATATTGAATTATTACATTTCTAGTGTTATATTTGTATGTAGGCTAGAAACCTTCATTGCATCATTTCATTATAAGTGCACCCTTTGTCTCCAATATATATACCAAGGAGCCCTAGTCTTAGGATCATGTTATCTCATCTTGTACATTGAATATATTGTCGAAGAAGGTTCCCCCCTCGAAATGGATAGTTATTCATTGATTTTTTATCATTCTCAAGACGTTGGTTCATAACATCACTTCACATGGATTTTGTGTTAGTAAGAATGTGCGCGCACTCTTGGAACATGTGCATATTCCTAAAGCGTGTGCATGCTTCTACTCATGAACACGTGGACGCTCTTGAGCGCATGCACACTCAACACAAGAACGTGCATGCGTTCCTAAAAAATTCTAGTTGGCAATTGTGCATGGTAGTTTATTGAGCACCGAAGCTATATGATTAGGAACACACACACATTCCTTCGCACCCCATTGTCACTTTTTTGTCCATCAACTTCTTGCAAACACCCTGCAATGATTCATTTATTAAATGAAATTCTAAGTACATCATGATTTCTCTGTAATTATCTCTGAAGTAAACACTTTGGAGGACACACCAACGACACCACTATGTCACCCTCGTACCGTGCTCCCAATTGGACACCCACTAGTCTTTACCTCATCTGTGTGATACTTTCGTGGTCATTGGTGCTGGTAATTGTTTCCTCCCATGATCACTGCTTTATGTGCTTTCCTCCTTTTCGAATCCAGGAAAACTACAACCAATCCCCTTCGTTAATAAGTTTTTTATTTTCTATATTATGAGCACATTTGCATTAGTGGTTGATTGTGAAAGTCGATAAGGATCATCATGCATATGGATAGACATTTCTCATCCATTAATTAGATATGTCTCATCAATGAATCATATAAATATATCAAATTCAATATATCTAATTCAGTACTATTGGATGTATCTCTATCATCCAATCTTATACTCTCTATCTTATTTTCAAAATAAAAACATCTATCAACTCAATACTTATTTTTTTTTTTTAATTTATTAAAATTAAAATTTATTAACTTAAATAAATTAAATTTCAACATACAAATTATCAAATCATTAAATAAATATATGAAATCTCTTAAATCAAATCAAATTAAAATATTATTTAGATAAATCAAATCTCTTTAACTCACACTTTGTTAAATATATTGAATCTCTTAAATCAAATCAAATTAAAATATTATTTAGATAAATCAAATCAAAATATTATTTAGATAAATCAAATCTCTATAACTCACACTTTGTTAAAATATAAATGTATAATTCACAGATTTTCTGAGCATTTAGGTTGGTTTAAAATAGGGCAAAACCTCTAGGGTAAGATTTTGAAATGCATGGAACTTTGATCCATGCTAAACAAGATTACATTTTAAAATTTGGCTGGATTCCGACCAGTTTTTTGCTAACCACCTTACACATTATTTTATTATAATTTTGTTAACCACTTCCTAACTAGGAAGCAATCTTCCTCACGAATTCCTTTTTCAGGCAAAAAATGGCCCTGAATCTGGCCAAATTTTCAGGGGTAGTTTGAGTTTCTCATGGATCAAAGTTCCATGTATTTCAGAATCTTACCTCATTAGTTTTGCCCCATTTTAAATCAACCCAAATGCTCAGAAAATCGATCAAAGTTTTAGATTAACCAAAAATTTGCTCAGAAAATCGATCAAAGTTTTAGATTAACCAAAAATTTAAACGCAGACAACCCAAAAACCTACCGAAAAAATAACTCACAAGGTAAGATTACTCCTTAATTAACCCACTCCGAGCTTCAGAGTTTGTGAAATACGCTTCTATGCTGAGTTAGATTCACCACAGTCACTGTCATAAAATAAAGAATTAACATATTGCAATTGAAAGTCGTTGATTTAGACGCTCTGAACTACTCTTGTCCCTGAAAAGACAAGTAACAGTGGTTACTCGAAAATATCTTTTTGATCCATAAAAAGATGCAGGCGAATCGAATGGAGTCATATACTATTACTCCTGTGAAGTTTAATATCTGAAATCTCTTCTACACCTATCACTAACTGTACACATAAGATGGAATTCCTTGTCATTGTTCCGACTCGAGCAGAAATTTGGACATTGGACTGTACTCACTCGTGAATGATTGATCAATAGTATCAAGTTGGGAGGTGCGGCCCCATGCTTGAGCTTCTGAATATATGTTTTGTTTAGTGAAATTCTGGAAGGCACCGTTTGGATTGGTCTGGAATGAGCGAAGATAACGATCGATCTGATTATCATTAACAGTGATTCAGTATATTTTTTGTGCGTTCGGTACGGCGGCTTCTGTCGGTTTCTTCCATAATGGAGAACTTCACGTGAAACAAGTTGCATGTTATTGGGGCTCCCGCTATCGAGATCAATCCAGATTCCAGACCCAGATTTACACTATGCTATTATTTCATTATAAATGCATGCCGCCCATGATGTTTAACATCCCAAATCTCTCACGAACCGGCCCATTATTGATATTAGAGATGGATGAATCAGGGAGACCGCCTGCAGACTGTAGAAAGACGACTGAAGTTATGTCGCCATGCGCAGCCTGCAGATTGTTGAGGAGAAGGTGTTCAAAAGAATGCAATTTCGCTCCCTACTTCCCTCGAGATGATCCCCAAAAATTTGCAAGCGTTCACAGAATATTTGGAGCGAGTAACATCAACAAAATGCTGCAGGTAAAATCTAAAACTCATGTAGGGCTGTTCTACAGTTTGAATCTCAATTGACAAGGGATTTCATGATCGGGTGTTGATTTATATTATTTTGCATGTGTATTGGAAACAGGATCTTCCTATAAATCAAAGAAGCGATGCAGTGAGCAGCATGGTTTACGAAGCGCATGCCAGGATTAGAGACCCGGTTTATGGTTGTGCGGGTGCAATATGTTCGTTGCAAAAACAAATGTTAGAGCTCCAGTCCCAGTTGGCATTGGCACAGGCAGAGATCATGTGCCTCAGAATTATGCAGCAGGATGCTCATGATGATTTCATCACTGATCTCACTGAACACACTATGCAGTACCCTTCCCCAGACGCAAACGATGGCCAGCAGCTGAGATCATCCATGTTCTTGGATGATCAGGAAGCTTTCAACTTGATGGACTAATGAACATGGATGATCAGGAAGCTTAATGGACTAAATGGTTTTGCATTGTCTCTATTGCTTTTATATTATTGACATCACTCAAGTCTTAGAAGTAAGCTCTGAAAATGGTTCAGGTCGCCACTATTCTCTATTGGCATTCATGTGCCTATATTAATTCCCCCCCACGTGGGCAAACTGTAAGCATCCTACATACTTGTCATCAGTGTTAATGGAATTTTGATGCTTTATATCATTCCACATAAAAACCCACGATATAACAAAAAGTTCAATACCATGTATATATATAAAAAGTTTATAAGGTTCGTCTACTATGTACTGTGTTGATCAGTCAGTCATTCTTCATGTTGGTTAATGTGGGATAGGTCTGTAGCATGTGCAGACCATATTGCTTGGAGTCTGCAGATATGTTTCCACTATTTCGAAGTTGCAGGTGGTGTGTTGATCCTTCAGTCACACGTCATGTTGGTTAATATGCGGTAGGTAGGTTTGTAACATGTGCAGACCATATTGCCTGGAATCTGTAGATATTGTTGGGATGTTTCGAAACCTTTTACACAGTTTACATCCAAAAAAATTCTCGGATATCTGTAAATATGTTTCTTCTATTTAATAAATAAGTTGCAGTAAACTGTAATAGAACTTAACGCCTTTCTTACTGTGGAGAAGTGTGATTGAAGTTGTATGATATTATATTTAAAAATGATTAATGTAAAGGATTAACTTACCAGCTTAATAATATGGTGTTATATTTTAAAATGATTCATGTAAATGATTAATAAATTTTGATTTAAAATGATTTATTTTATTTTATTTTTTTAAATGTTTAAGCATGGAAAAGCTTCCCTTTTGCTATATATATATATATATGACAAAACAATTGAGTAATTTCCATATTACAAAATTCAAAACTTAACTATTTTAATAAATCCATTCACAATACCTTCAAACACTATTGAAAATCATAAATAATTCCAATTCTTCATCACACAACTTGCAAAGAAAAAGCAAACATTTATGCTTTCCTATGCTTTAAAGGTATATAAAATTTACTTAATGTGTTGATGTCATACATAAAACCTTGGCTAGAATTCATGGCAGTGAATAATGAATATCCACAGTGCTAAGCAGTATTAAATGTTGTATATATAGGTTATGGAATCTGAATTGGAATTGGACATCCTATACACTACCTGGTTGTGCTGAGTAACAAGGTGGATATTGCTCACCAGTGTGAGGCCATAAAATCTGAATTTGCTTCATGACATAACTTGCAAAGAAAAAAGCAACTTTTATGCTTTCYTATGCTTTAAATGTGTATAAAATTTACTTAATGAATTGATATYATACATAAAAACCTTGRCTARTATCCATGACAGTGAATATCCACACTGCTAAGCARTATTGAATGTTGTATATATAGGTTATCGAATCTGAATTGGAATTGGACATCCTATACACTACCTGGTTGTGCTGCGTATACACTACCTGGTTGTGCTGCGTATACAAGGTGGATATTGCTCACCAATGTAAAGCCATAAAATCTGAATTAGAATGARATATCCTATACACCACCAAAACTGTACTGCTAAACAAGATGAAACTATGCTGAGTAACAAGGTGGATATTGCTCACCAATGTCCATAACCTCAAAGTGTTAATATTGTACATAAACCTGTGCTGGTATCAGTAACCTTTAAGAGTTGATGACGTACATGAAGCCTCTTTAGCGTACAAAAGGCTCTGCGTTCACCTCGAAGCAAAACCTATTACATCGTTAGATATTGAAAGGCGTAAACAAACTTTGCTCAAACTTGAAGCAAAATCTATTGCATCGTTGCTGCCGTACGTACATGAAACCTCTTTAGCGTATTAAAGGCTTTGCGTTCACCTTGAAGCAAAATCTATTACATCGTTAAGGCATTTAAAGGCGTAAACAAACTTTGCTTCACCTTGAAGCAAAATCTATTACATGAAAGCTTGCAACAATATAAAAAACCCTCCCATGTGTCTGTGCAGCTGAGTCATTTCGCTTTCATGGTCCATAAATATAAAGAATTTCTCATGTTTGAAAGCTTCATTGACTTCTTAATGCTAACATACGCTCACGCATACTAAAACGCTGATGACAAACGAGAAGATATTAATGAAAAGGTATCGCGTACTACACATATATTGATATGACAATCGAAAAGATCTTAATGAAAACGTAGCGCGTACTACACATATATTGATATGACAATCGAAAAGATCATAACGAAAACGTATCGCGTAATCCACATACATAGAATGTTGGAATGATAGAGCATAGTCTTAGTTATTTAAAAAAAAGGCTTTATTAAAACGTTTTAGTTTTTGGGTTTTTTTTGGCTGAAATAAGGTGATGTAAATTGACAAAATCTCTATTTTCTGTTGTTTAAATTGCATTTTTGAATGCATAAATAGATTTAGCTTGCTGAAAAACCTTGGGACACTAAGATTATACAAACTTAGCCACTAAAACCTGCAGATTCAACCATTCATCACCAAATAGAAAAAATTGCCACAAAACAACCAAAAGGTAGAAAGTTTAGACTACTGCATTAAAAACTGCAGTCGGTGTAAAATAATAATAATAATAATAATTATCTGTTTTTAAGGTGATTGTCAAAGACATTAAATTAATGTATGAGATACTTTATTTGTGGGATAAGAAATGTCTTATACTCAATGATTTGACACCAAATCAATGTATGATACTCCTTATTTATAAGACAAGTATACTCTTATCCTCTTCGATTTGACTTCACTACTAAAACTTGAAAAAATAGTACAGAAATAAAAGATTATCTGCTCAGTCTACATACATTGAAAAAGAAAAAGTAATCTCGGTAATGGGGAACCACACTCGCTGTCATCAATATAAATAATCAACACACTGGAAAATTTATATATATCCTGATATCTTGCTTGGACTAAAAGTCGTTTTACAGGTGGGTGATTTAGGCGCCATGAAATGCTTTTACATGAAAAGATTGCTCCGATACGTTGCGGCTATTACCCAGATCTTTCTCTTTCTCATGATAGCAACATGTAATCGAATGGAGTCCAAGAGTACACTATTACTCTTGTGAATTTCAATCTCTCTCAAATAGCCTGCTCATATACGATGAATGTTAGGAACAGCTTCCTAATCGTTGTTCTGATTCGAGGAGGAGGTTCCACGTACTAAACCTATAATTTGGATCTTGCAGGATGAATGTTAGTATGTTCCAATTCGAGCAGAAGCTTCCACGTACTAAACCTTATTTGCCAATGATTGATAACACTATCATCTTTGGAGGTGCGGCCCCATGCACGAGCTTCTGAATATAATTATAGGTATTGTGTTCACGGGAAATTGCTAGTCGCAATATCTACCCTGCTACTTAGCAACTAGAAACGTAGCATTCAATGCTGGTGCTGTATAGGTCGTCAAGTGGTGTATAAGCCATGTCAAGTGGTGTATAAGCCATGGGATCTGGATTTCAAAGCAGGCGACAATTTATACACTATTCACTAATTAGGAATTTAGTATTTAATGTTGATAATGTATAGGTTATTGGATCTGTAAGCAATGAACAATTTATACATCACTTACCACTACAACATTGAATACTATTTTTTTCCACGGGAAAGTTTTTCGTTCATATTCATCAGTATATAAAGTGTTTACAGAGTAGCATTACAATATCCATCTCAGAGACTCAGCAGAATTCGACCACAAAACCTCTTCCCATCTCTTGAAAAAAAGTACGCTTACCGTCTGAACTGTCTAACATTAAATACTACTTATGAAGCCATTGAATCTGAAAGCAATAGACCACTTATACACTATCCACCAGAGCAACATTAACTAACATTTAATATTGATAATGTATAAATTATTGGATTTGAAAACAATGAACAATTTATACACCACCTACCACTACAACATTGAATGCTGTTTATGAAGTATAAGTCGTTGAATCTGAAAGCAATAGACAACTTATACACTACCCACCACGGCAGCATTGAATGCTGCTTATCAAGGTGAATATTTGGTGAAAATTGCTACTTCTGTTAGCCGTCGTTTGGATTGTAGTGGAGTCAGCCAACATAAGGATAACTCAGTCAAATAAGGAGTAGGCTAACTCTGAGTAATCTTTCTTTCTGAGTTATTTTTTCTGCAGTTTTTTTTAGGGTGTGGTTTTAAATTTTTGGCCAATCTAAAATTATGGTCAATTTTATGAATATTTGGGTTAGTTTAAAATGGAACAAAACCCTTGAAATAAGGTTATGAAATGCATGAAACTTTGATCTATACTAAACTCAGACTATTTAAGTGGTGTATAAGCCATGTGTATAAACCATGAGATCTGGATTTCAAAGCAGGTGACAATTTATACACTATTCACTAATTAGGAATTTAGTATTTAATGTTGATAATGTATACGTTATTGGATCTGAAAGCAATGAACAACTTATACACCACTTACCACTACACCATTGAATACTACTTATGAAGTATAAGCCATTGAATCTGAAAGCAATAAACCACTTATACACTATCCACCAGAGCAACATTAACTCACATTTAATGTTGATAATGTATAAATTATTGGATTTGAAAACAATGAACAATTTATACACCACCTACCACTACAACATTGAATGCTGTTTATGAAGTATAAGTCATTGAATCTGAAAGCAATAGACAACTTATACACTCAAGGTGAATATTTGGTGAAAAATGCTACTTCTGTTAGCCGTCGTTTGGATTGTAGTGGAGTCAGCCAAGATAAGGATAACTGAGTCAAATAAGGAGTGAGTTAACTCTGAGCAATTTTTTTTTCTGAGTTATTATTTTTGCAGTTTTTTTAAGGTGTGGTTTTAAATTTTTGACCAATCCAGAATTATAGTCAATTTTCTGAACATCCGGGTTGGTTTAAAATAGGACAAAACCCTTGAAATAAAGTTATGAAATACATGAAACTTTGATCTATGCTAAACTTAGACTACCCTGAAAATCTAACAGGATTCAGACCCATTTTTTTTTCTAAAAAATGAATCTCCCAAGTTAACTTACTCCAATCAAATAATAATAATTGTGGAGTGTTCCGTGCTTCCATCTAGATGATCCTCCAAAATTTGCAACCGTTCACAGGAAATTTGGGTTAAGTAATGTCGACAAAATGCTGCAGGTAAAATCTCAATAGGTAGTGGCTCTACGTTGATACGGGGTTTCATGATCAGGTGCTGATTTATATTAGTTTGCATATTTCTTGGAAACATTATATTCCCATAAATGAAAGAAGCAATGGAGTGATCAGTATGGTATATCAAGCACAAGCCAGGATTCAAAACCCGGTTTACGAGTGTGTGGGTGCAATATCTTCGTTAGAGAAGCAAATGTTAGAGCTCCAGTTCCAATTGGCATTGGCACGAGTAAAGATCATGTGCCTAAGGATTATGCAGCAGGATACTCATGATTTTATTACTGATCTTAGTGCACACAGAATGCAGTATACTTCCCCAGATTGATCTTACTGCACACAGAATGCAGTACCCTTCCCCAGATTCATACCATGACCAGCAGCTGAGTTCATCCATATGACAAGCTTTCAACTCCATAGGCTAACTGGGTTTGCATTGCCTCTACTGAGTTTAAAAAATGGTTCAGCTCGCCATTATTGTCTATGGACATTGTACCTATATTAAGTCCCATAATTGTAAAACCTCACTGTGTGGTGTGTATATAAACTAGTTGATCACTCAGTCACCCATCATATTCGTTAATGTGGGATGGATTTCTAGTAGCTGCAAACCATATTACTTGGAGCTAAGTCTCCGCTCTGATAAAATTACTGTGTATATAAACTAGTTGATCACTCTCACCCGTCATATTCGTTAATGTCGGATAGATTTCTAGCAGCTGGAAACCATATTACTTGGAGCTAAGTCTCCGCTCGGTACAATTACCGACTGACAAAACGTAACAATCTTAGATTTCGTTTGGAAGGGCGCTGTCTAACTGTTTTTTTTTTTTCCGGAATCCTGTTATATAAATCTTAATGAATTTTTTATTTTTTAAATTGCATTTATTTAAGTGTAAAAATAGATTAAGTTACAATTTTCTATTTTTTAAATTGTATTTTTTAATGTAAAAATAAATTAAGTGTGTAAATAAATTTCTAGAATATTCTCATTATATAAAATTAATCACTCAAATCTTCAGATACAACAATCAATTACCAGATTTAAAACAAATATTTCTAAAAAATATTCAAAAGAAAACAAAACTTAAAAAATATAGATCAAAATTTTTGAAAATTGCATAAAACTACATAAAAATTTGAAAAAAATATAAAATTTAAAATTATTACAAAATAACTATCTACATTAATTTATTTTTTTATTTGATTTAAACTGTATTAATTAATGAGTTAAAGTGTAAAAGTTTTTTTAAGCGTATAATCTTAAAATTTGAAATAATTTTCTAAAACCAATCTTTTTATGTGGTTTTACTTATTGAATATAGAAAGAATATAAAAAGTGATGAATCTTTGTTATAAGTAGATAAACAAACGGAATTAGTAGTAAAGTTATTTAAGCTACTTCTTAAGATTTTTTTTGTTTGTTGATAAAATACAATAATAAATAAATTCACAAACCACACTAATAATTGAGAAGAAATCTCATTGCTTTCATCAACATGTTGTTACCATTTTATTTTTAAAAATTAAAAAAGTTTTCACCAAAAATAATAAGGAGCATTTAATATAATATGTTTTTACAATATTAAAAAAATAAATTTAAATAAAATTAAAATCCATATAAATAATAACAAATAAACAAAAACTACAGATACAAAATAATTATAAAATTTTGAAAAAAAAAATGGATTATCTTTAGTTTTTTTTCTTTGTGTAAACATAAAAGTCACATTGTTTATTTTTATTTTGTTTAAATTTTTATTTTTTAATATATTTAAAAATAAAATTTAAAATTTTAATTTTATTTATTTACTTAATATTAAATTAATAATTTTATTTATTAAATTAAAAAAAATTCTTAAATAACATAATGTTAAAAGATTTTTGAAAATAAATTAATAAAAATTTTGTTAAATTAAAAAAATAAAATGATTAAATAAAGTGATGTTCAAATATTTTTAAAAATATTATAAATAGATCTAAGGGGAGCAGTAGTCGGAAATGCAAGAACGAAAAAAAAAAAAAGTGTGATAATGATGCCCCTTTTCCTAAATTTTGCCAATTGGTCTAGTTCCAAGAGAATCGATGAGGTTTGACACGCTGGATCGATAGAACTAACTATTCTATTCCTTCAAAACACATATTTAGGGAAGGGTAACTTTTATCATCTTTTAAATAGTATAAAAGAAAGATTATTTATATAGGAGTAGTTTAAAGGTTCTATTGCCTGGACACTATAATTTTAATTAGGTAAATTAATTATTGGTCAAATCTCAATTTTACATGGTTAGTGTTTCTAAATGCATAGATTGATTTAACATTTTCATAAACTTCTAAATGCATAGATTGATTCAAGGTCTTCAAAAACTCTACGTTTACCCAACATATGTGGTCTAAACCACTAAAATCGACAATTCTATCCATTTTTCTAAATTTCTAATCGGATTTTGAGAAAAACCCATCCTAAAAAACAACTCCACTAAAATCAACAATTCTATCCATTTTTCTAAATTTCTATTCGGATTTTGAGAAAAACTCATCCTAAAAAACAACTCCACTAGGGTAAAACCACATAACTTTCCACTAGGTTTTTTTTTTCAATAAGAAAAAAAGACTTATATTAATATAATATAAAAGTTCTTTTACAATATCTTGAAAATAGTGATTCCAAAACTTCTCTATTTGTCTGTGCCATTTACAAAACAAACCAAAAAGAGAGATCTATCACCCTTGCACCTAAGAGCTTTATCATGTGAGCATTCTTTCAAATATTTCCGAACCTTTTTCATTGACCCCTACAATATATAAACCATCCTCATCGAGAGCTAGAGCTTCCTTGGATAGCTGGTCCGCTTCCTTGTTAAAGAATCTGAATATATGTTGTGCTTTAAGCAGCTGGAACTTTCCGCTCAAAACACAATTTTTCTCCATCCAAGGCCGAAGAGAGGCCACATGAAGATTGTTAGCATTTGTAAGCCAATCAATAATAACTTTAGAATCACCCACCAAGTGTAATCTTGTTATCTTTTTAAAGTAAGAAAAATATAAAATACACCACAAAGCAAGTAGTTCTCCCCTAGTGTTGGTCCCTTTGCCACAATTCATCTTTATTCTGAGAGTGCCTTCAATAGGACATTTTAAAATCAAGTAAAGGAGGCTTATCTACCCTGCATACCTTAGATGAGGTTGACCTTTTAATTTCACCCATATCCTGAAAAATCCTGTTGCAAAATCTACTCAGATTCGGTGGAAAGTCCTCAAAGATGACCAGGTTTCTATGTTTCCACACCTCCCAGCAGATGAAACATGGAAGTTCTTTCCAACTTTCTTCCTTTCTAAATAGTTTTAATACCTTTTTAATATTAGCCCAAATCTTTTTAGTAAAACTACATTTCACAAAAAGATGAAGAATCTTTTCTTCAACATCCCCACACAGAGCACATCTGCTAGGCCCATTGAAGCCTCTTTTGATCAGATTCTCCCACGCAAGGATTCTCTGTTCGAACATAAGCCAAATAAAAAGTTTAACTTTAAGTGGGAGCTGCCAAATCCAAAGATCTACAAACCAGAAATTTTGTTCCATCTCCACAGTCTCCATTAATTGAACTTCATATGTTTTTTTGCACTAACCTGCCCATCTTTTGTATCCCAAGACCATAATAAAATATCTTTGTCACTATTAAGTTCAAAACCCGAGCCTACAAGCCCCTTTAAAAAAAAGTTCCATTCCTCTCTTAGTACCCCATCCAACCTCAACAACTCAACCTTTTTCCATCTAGTGTGGCTTGTGTTCTCCAAGCTACCTGTCCCCGCTTGTGCCATAAATTTTATACCTTTATCCTTCAGAACATAAATAAGATTCTTGGAGAGCTTGTAGTAAGTACGAGACCCAATCAATGGATCAACTCCAATTCTAATATCTTTCCCATTACCAGGTTTCCACACCAACCAATCCGTTAAGATAGCTAAAGAAGAGGTTAAAGCTCGCCAAATATTTGAAGCGCCACTCCAATTTTTCTTACCTTCTCTTAACCACTCAGTAACATATTTCTTCTTAATTTATTTTTTAATGACCACTTCATGCCACAGTCCAGGTATCATGAGACACCTCCACAAGTTTTTTGCCGCTAAGGCTTTCCCAAAAGAAAATATATTTTTGATACCCCATCCACCGAATTTTTTAGGTTTTGCTATTTTTTGCCAGCTAATCAGATGCAATCCTTCTTTCAGTTTTTTTTCCAGTCCATAAGAAGCTGAACATTCTCTTTCTGATATTGTTGAGAATACTTTTAGTATTTTTTTCCACAGAAAGCCAATACACAGGAATGCTTTCAAGTACAACTTTTACAAGAGTCACCCTTCCCCCTAAAGTAAGCCATCTATGACTCCGGTTTGATATTCTTTTTTCAAATTTCTTTTTGAGCCAAATCCAATCAGCCTTAGTATAGAAGTTGGGCTTTAAAAAGCAACCAAGGTACTTAAAGCCAACTTCTACTGGTTTTATGTCAAAGAGCAATATTTCCTTCAACAATGCCAGGTCCTCAGCTTTCCAACCTGCTTCAAGAAAATATGATTTTTGTGGACTAAAAGCCATCCCAGTCGCCTTACAGAACAAATCCATCACTTCCTTAAAATCTTCCCATTCCGAAATGTTTCCACTCCCAAACAGAATGACATCGTCCACAAACATCAGATGGGTAATATTTAGGATTCTTTCCACATATATTCCTTCAATATTTTTTTCCCTAACTTGCTCCAGTATAGCTCTACTAAGCCCTTCTACCACCAACAATAAAAGTAAATGGGATAAGGGGCATCTTTGCCTTAATCCCCTATTATTTTTAAAGAACCTGGAGGGTGTGTTATTGATCAACAAAACTAAATTTGCAGAAGTCACACACCCTAAAATCCAGTCTGTAGCTTCAAGGATTAATCCCACCTGGAGCAAAGAAAGTCTAAGAAACCCCTAATCCACTCTATCACAGGCCTTTATCAAATCCAGTTTTAACACTAAAGCTTTAAAGTTCTTTACCTTGATGCTGTGTAAAACTTCCTTTACTATACCAATAACATCTGTAATTTGTCTTCCCTCAAGGAAGCCAAATTATTCCTTAGATATTCCGAAAGACAGACAAGATTTAATTCTAGCAGCAATAATCTTAGTGATGATCTTATACACCAAATTGTATAAGACAATAGGTCTAAACCCCAAAAAGAAACTGCTTTCTCACTCTTTGGTATGAGAGCAAGAAAGGTCGCATTCAGAGCGCCACTAACCCTACCTTTTATCCAGGTCTCTTCAACCATGTCCAAAATATCATTACCCAGAATATCTTTGAACTTTCCACTAGGTTTAGGTTTATTTTGCAATGTAATACATTTAATCCCTCTTTTAATTATCATTGCAGAAACTCTCCAATTTGATGGATGTTCTACAATTTGAAAGTCAAAAAATAAAGCAATGGATTATATTGCGCTGATCGACTCTAGTCTTCTGGGTTCTTTAGATTAAACCGCGTTTCGTCTACATAAAATAAAATATTTGGTTCAGATTAAACCGCGTTTCCTCTACATAGAAAATAAATAGTTGGTGATTTTAAAATTCTTTTTCGAAACTACTGGATTTCCATGTTTTTTGGTTTTTACAATCATCTATCGACACAAACCAACGGCGTCATAGTTAAGCTGGTTGATGAGACTTCTGTTTTCGAATTTAGAAAGAATTTGAGAAGCAGTCGATGCGGCGACAAATACATAGTGCAGAGGTTTCGAAAATGAAATGAATAAGTTTGTAGGACGGATAGTTAAACAACTTCCCTGGAACATTTTGCCACATAACATTAATGTGCATGATCTTATTTATATTTAATCCAACGTCCCAAGGAATAACATAAAATTAGTCATTTCAGAGTCATATCACACATATCAATAAAATGGTAAATAATTGATTTTTAATTATAATAAAAATTATAATTTATGCAACTTTAGACTTTCATAAATAAATTAGATTTTCTTAACTATTTAAAATGAAAAATATTTTGACTTTTTTTTTTCCTAAGAAAAAGATCATAATTTCATTATGGTATGACAAAATTACATACACAGATATGAACCTAGTTTATAAATAACCGTGCTCATATTTTCCAGCAAAAAGGTTATGCTGTTTTATCTCCCATGGTTACATACATATTTCACTTTATAGTTTGTGTTAATGTTTTTGTTCCCATTTTTTTAGTAGTCTTCTATAATAGTTCCAGATTCATATACAATCCTTTCACAGTTCACAAAAAGAGGTAATAAAGTTCGTTCAAAATATAGAGGCTCCTCTCAAATGAGGTATTCTTGTTCTCAAAATTGATTGTCCTGTCTTTCATGGAAGGGTCAGTGATAGTATCCCTGTGATCCAACAAGAGTGTGTTTTGTAACATGCCAAAGCCCATAGTCTAATTGCATGGCTTCCTTGGAAACTCTGTCGGCCAATTGGTTCCTTTCCCTGTAAATATGAGAAAAATAGATATTGTCAAATAAACTTTTGATTATGTTAACATCCTCTAGCAAAGGAAGCAATCGAGAAATTTGGCATCTATGTATTCCATTAGCCCAGTTGATGCTAACTAGAGAATCGCCAAATACTTGTAGAGCTCTGTATCCCTTCTCAAAGGCAAAGAGTAAGAGTAGTTTTAAGGCCAAGAGTTCAGAGTAGTTATTTGTGCCATCTCCTAGCCCCTCTTTAAGGTAAAAGTAATGTGTATGTGAGAGAAAGAGGCAGCCACCCCCCCCGCAGTTTCTCTGATCAGACGGGGAGGCTCCATCAAAGAAAGCCCACAGGAAGCTTAAATCGGGGGTCTCCACCCTGACAACCCTTGGATGCACAACTGTGCCTCCATCGGAGCTTGTAAAGGATTTGTAAATCCCAAAGCTTTGGACCGCTACCCTTTCAGCTGAAATTTTTTCCTCCTAGAAGATGTGACCATTTCAGGTGATCTAGATTCCCCAGGCGATGATGAAAGGGAAAGCTCGTAGTTCCACTTGTCCTCGTCTTGTTAACCAGGCTTTTAAGGCTTGCTCAAAGGAGGTGCCTTGCCAGTCTGGGAGTGTGGGTAATAATTTCTTTGCGAAAGTCCAAACTTTCTTGACAAAAGGACACAGTAGAAAAAGGTGGTCCACTGTTTCTATGTGTGATTTGCAGAGAGCACAATGCCTTGGCCCGATAAAAAGGCGCTTTTGTAAGTTATCCCAGGTAGGAAGTTTGTTTGCCAGTATTGACCAGATTAAAAGTTTTGCCTTCGCTGGACAAGATTGGTTCCAGATCTTACGCCGCCACCAAATAGGTTGCCTTTGATGTAGATCCATTGTTAATTTTAAATATCCAGAACGAGGAGTATATTCACCATCCCCTACACCGTCCCAAAGTAATTCGTCCTCTCTATCAGCCAGTCGAATTGAGGAAACCCGTAAATTGTGTAAGTAATTGTTCCAATAAGGCAAGTCTTCCTCTAAGAGTCCAATCCTATACCCCTCCAACCATCCTTGATGCCACATATTTGTAGTGTGCGGATCGCCCACCTGTGCTAGATGGAGGAAACCTTACAAATTCAATCTTTGCCTTAATCCTTCGGGCAAGATATGTCCAATTTGGCTCCCGGTCCATGGATCCAGTCTTAGGCGTACCAAGCATCCATTACCCAGTCTCCACACCAGGCCCGTCCCCATTAGTGAAAAAGCCTTAATCAAAGCCTTCCATATAATAAAATCCCCCATAGAAGACTTGTTTGAGGAGCGAACCCAATCTAAAATTGAAAGTGGAGCAATATATTTCTGATGGATTACCTGGGTCCGAAGACTAGTAGTCTTTATTAGCCGCCAGGTGATTTTTGCCACAAGAGCTGTAGAGAAGAATAAAATATTCTTCAGACCCCATCCACTGAGGGCCTTTGGATTTGCTATCTGATCCCAGCGAACCCAGGGCAAGACTTTTTTGTCCTTATTGCCCTGCCAAAGATAAGTAAAGCACATTTTCCTCAGTTTGTCCAGAGTGCCTTTGGGAATCCAGTCTAAAGACATCCAGTAGATCAGAATAGCTTCTAAAACCGACTTTACTAATACTAGCCGCCCTGCCCTTGAGAGCCATTGATGGCTCCAACATTTGAGCTGTTTCTCCAATTTTGTTATAAGCCACCACCAGTCGATCTTCCTGTAGTCATTTGGTTTTAATAGAAACCCAAGGTATTTCAATCCTTCATCAATATCAAGGACTTGAAAGGGAAGTCTCTCCAAAACGTAAAGTGTTTCCTCTTCATCCAAAGAAGAGAGAGTGACACTTGACTTTAGTTCGTTTATTTTCATGCCAGTGGCATGTTTGAAGAGTAGTAGACCATCACACAGTTTTTCAATATCCTAAGCCATCACATAATATTAATATGTCGTCAACAAAGAGTAAGTGTGATATGTAAAATCCCTGAGAGATTCTGATGCCTCTGAAGCTCCCAACAGATTTGGCTTCGTTTAAGTAACGACTAAGGAATTCCACGACTAGTAGAAAGAGAAGTGGAGAAGGGGGGCATCCTTGTCTGAGCCCTCTTTTCGCCTTGAAAAAGGGAATGAATGAACCATTGATTAGGAGAGAGAAGCAAACTGAGGATAAACAAGCCATTATCCAATTTGTAAAGGCTACTCCAAATCTAATATGAATTAACAACATGCGAATATAGAGCCAATTTACCTTGTCGAAATCCTTTGAGAGATCAATTTTTATTGCTGCACCTTTTAGGTTTTTTTGTTTCATACCATGTAGGCCTTCATGTGCTACTCTGATTGCTTCATGGATCTGTCTGCCTTTCAGAAACCCAAATTGTTCCCCCGAGATATGCCATGAAAGAGTATCTTTTAGACGAAGGATGATGACTTTTGAAATGATTTTGTAGATGCAGTTGCAGAGAGAGATCGGACGAAAGTCATAAAAAGTAGCTGGATTATCAGACTTTGGAATTAGGGCTATAAAGGTGGCGTTTCAGGGTTCATGAATATGNTTTAGACGAAGGATGATGACTTTTGAAATGATTTTGTAGATGCAGTTGCAGAGAGAGATCGGACGAAAGTCATAAAAAGTAGCTGGATTATCAGACTTTGGAATTAGGGCTATAAAGGTGGCGTTTCAGGGTTCATGAATATGTCCATTTTGCCGATATTCCTCCACCAATTTTAGTATATTGTTCCATAATAAATTAAAGAAATCCAGAAAGAATTCAATCGACCATCCATCCAGACCTGGACTCTTCCCTTTCTGGAAGGATTTCATGACAGATAGTAATTCTTGTTTAGTGACCAGAGCCATTAGAGACTCCCTCTCCTCTTCCTCCACAAAATGTGGGAAGAATCTAGCTGCTTTCACAATTTCCCCGATTGAGGAGCTCGACTGTGCTTTAAACAAGTCTTTAAAATGAGAGATCCCTAAAGTTGAGAGCCCTTCAAAAGAGTTGACCACTTGGTTGTCCCTCTGAGTGAGACCCCAAATGTTATTATTCAATTTCCTGCCTTTGGCAAAGTTATGGAAGAATTTTGTGTTCTCATCTCCACAAGCGAGCCAAGTAGCCCGACTTCTTAGTCGCCATAAAGCTTCCTTGTCAGGAAAAATATGTCTTCGCCAAAGTTCCACTTGAGCAAGTTCTTCCGTAGCTTCCATGGAGCTGAAGCTGATATCAGGTTCTGCCTGCCTGATCCGAAATCGGATCCAGAAGCCTGATAGGGCTTAAAAATGCTCAAAAACGAAAGTGATCGGAATGCGACGAAACCTGTGCCATTGCGTCCGTCTCGTCTTCCTGATTCCGATGGTATATTTACTTCGTCAAACGGAGTCCGTATGGAGAAGATATCGCGTTCTGTCCGAAAAGTCAAACAAGCAAAAGAGGGGATGACTGTACAGTCCGTACAGTCCACGTGTCATGACCGTACAACTG
>SNQJ01S0036587.1:0-15499 GCA_010110895.2 Picea sitchensis
CTTTAATCCAGAATATTTAATCCAAAATAGTGATGTTGCAGAGTATCTGGCGCTGTGTAAGTTTATTTTACTATGGTTTAAAGGTGCGTCGCTGGCATGTAATCTCAGATTAGAAATTATAACCCCAGCCATTTCTTTTAAATTTGGGTTGAAGTTTAGATGAAATTCTTAAATGATCAAACGCGTGGCTTCCAACTTTCAATCCAACTCGTGGCTCGACCGGCGTACTGCGAATTGGCTTGGGTATGACCTGTAGCTACTTTTGTTGTAATTAAAGTCCAAAGGGTTGAGCAGTGTGCAATTGAATGCTATTGGCATAAAAGGTATAATAAAAGAATTAAGAATTTAGAAGTTGTCGTTATCACGAGCTAATAGATAGAGGCACGATCATGACCTCTTCACCTAATCCGACCTCGATAGTGAAGGTCCGCTATTGGAAATACCGCGGGATTTCTTTGCTGCATCATGATTGTAAAACGATTTTGATAATACCACCGAATGCAACGATAACAGCGCTATTATTATTTGACTGATATGGTGACAATAATATCTTAATGGAATAGTTGTATTTAATGAGTGATCGCTTAATATAATTGGGTAATAGTATTGCCGGATAATGTAATAGTGACATTTTAAACGGGCCGAACTTTTAATGGCGGTTATTAAATATAATAGTAATAGTATCATAATAATATTATAATTTGTTGACTAATAATACGTGATTGTCATTGAGCGGTTATAGTCAATGTAATAATATTTTTGGAGAGTTACCTTGGGAAGAAAATAAACAAATCCTCCTTTAAAGCACTATTGGTATTGTATTATTGGGGAGGTTAGCGGCGATAGTTGTAGCGATAGGTAGCGGCTTCATTGCATTAAACTAATAATCTTAATTTGCATATATTCAGGATTGACGTGGCGATTATTAATAATGATTTTTTATTAGCCGATTATTTAATAGTAATATTATCATAATATTATTATCAATTGACTAATAATACGGCCGGTGCCTTGACGGTTATAGTCCAGTAATAATGGCAATATTTTAAGGAGGGATTACCTTGGGAAGAAAGCCAAACTTAAATCCTCCATTAAAAGCACTAGTATTGTTATCATTGGAAGGTTAATGTTGATGGTTGTGCTGTGATAAGTGTGCTTATTGCTGAATGCAATAATCTTAATTGCATGTTAATGTTATGATTAAAGATAGTAACAATGTCGCTACGGTATAATATTATTTAGCTGAATGTCGGTATTATTTAATTGAGAGCGTTATCGCGGCGGGAATTACAATGGTAAGTTCTAATTAATGCGCGTGGTTTTAATGGAATAATTATATTATTGGAATTGAAAATGTTGGCCTTTAAACATTGTCACTTTTAAGCTTCACCATTATTATATGTTGTCTTTTAAATTTTGATGTTACATTGATTTTTTTTGATGTTATTTACAATGTCATCTCTAATGGTTAATATCTTTAAACATGGTCTTGTTTAAACATTGTTGTTCTATAGGTAGTCAATTAATTATGATTTTACAGGGTTGTTTTAAAATATGATATTATTATGATGCATCTTAAAATGCTATTACTTTTAAACACTATCATGCTTAGAATATGTTAATTACATGAAGTGACATTACATTTAAAATATTAGTAGTAATATTAGTGATGGAGCGTTCGGGGTTGTTAGAATGGCAAGAGAATGCGTATTAGTTTAATGCTTTAATGAATAATATCATTATTGAATATTAATGTCGGGAGAAGTGCAAAGATAGTGAATTGTTTAATTACAACAGTACTATTATTAACTGAATGTCTTAAATATGGTTGAATTGCGATGGGAGTAGTTGTATATTGGCAATGTTAATAAGGATGTCTTAGTGGCATGATTGACCCGTCATATGAATATTTTGTGACAATGCTTGATTGAAATGATATTATTGGCCTAATTTGAAGTTATTGGATGTACCTTAGGATAAGGTCATTGTCTGTTAATTTTAGTATTAGAACAATCGGTCTTGGTGGAAATCTTCGGGTCCCATTGGAGGTGGGTCGATTGAGTCATCCTGACTTGTGTCACTGTAGATACGTCGTCCACGATCTGGTAGTACTTGGTGTTTTTGTATTGCGTAGTCGGTCTGTGCCGGGCGGGATATAGACTCCTCTTAAAACTTAGTATGTACGTAATACGTCGCGTAATCGGTGGAAGATCGGTGCGTATCAAAGAGTCTCGGTACATTTTAAAGTAACGGTTCCACTCTTGCGACTACCTCAGGAAGCGTATCCGTGTCTGGTACGTTTAAAGGCCTGATTCCACTCTTCTGCGAACTCTTGGCGGATTCTTTCCTTCCATGGTATCGCGTGCCTAACCAGTGTACATCTCTCTTAAGTATAACTTTTAATTGCCTATCTGTTGCCGGAAGGCGTTGCTTCTTCATGATCATTATATTGGTCGGTGGAATCTCGATAATGTTAATCTTACTTAGCGTCCCATGGATTTGGTAACTTATAGAGTCGAGGTTGTTGTTTTTGCTATACACTGCGCTCACACTTTCAAAAAAATTCACACATCGTGATAGTTGTCACTAGCTAGGAGACGTTACATATGGTATCAGTCCGGTTAGGCCGCTGACTTGGGTTACCGTTCGCGACTTTCGTTGGCATGGAAGTTGGTTTTACTATCGCATTTAGATGATTTGATTGTGTGGAGTGAGTCATCATGGTTAGAGGCAGCGTGAGGAAGCGGACGGCGAGTGCTAGGGAGGAAGGCGGGCATATCCACCGGCATCCGCTAAGGGTCTAACGGTAAGCGAGTTCTTGAAATGAACATATATCAGTTAGTGATGTTATTGGGATGATAAGATCCTTCCGGCGCGTAATAGGAGCTTTGATAAATAGCTTGAATGAGAGAATCAAGGCGAACTTGCCGACACTACGAGTTTTCTTGCCGTCGCGAGTAGCATTCACCGTGAAATCGAGAATGTAAAATTTCCCGAGTTCTTTGAACTGCGGTGAATGCGACGGCAGAGGCATGAATTTAGCAGAGAACATGGCGTAGCCGCGCCGATTATACCTCCAACATGAAGGTCGCATGGCGGTCTTTCAGGAGGCGCTCTTCTATGGTGGAAGAGCGGCTCCGCCAGTGAACATGGGCGTGAAGATGTATGTGGGCGTAGAGAGCGATTCAGAAGAGACTACCTTTCGACGAATTCATTGGCGTCGGCTCCAGCAGGTTCAACTTGGCGCTTCTGACGAGGTGTCTGATGCAAATCTGAAACGTTTCATGGAAGGCTGCTCACCCTTCTCCTGAAGCTCAAAGGTCCGCGAGGTTTGTGTTTGGCCTTAACGGCGGTTATTCGTCCAAAGTTTAGGATCTTGATGCCTCAGAAGCCTTACGGCGGTGGAAAGGCCCTCATGGCGAGGAGAACTATCGTGAGGGGCCGGTTGAAAGGACTCAGGGGAGACCCACAGAGGCGAGGATTCATCCCGGTATGGCGACATCGGTTACCAATGAACATATGCGGTTCGCCGATGGCTTCGGAGAGGATCCACGTTCACTACACCCTGGCGTATACGCCTGGCCGATGGACAACTTACTTCGAAGTTCTGACACCATTGTCGCCCATGACGGCAACTGATTTAAACTTTGTTAATGAAACGGACCGGTTCAGTACGTGGCGATCCTCTTCTACGCCGGGTACGGGACCGCTGGGCGAAGAAGTGTTGGGCGTGTGAGAACCGCACTACCATTGCCGGTATCCTACGTGAAGAGCTGGCGTCCGGTCGGCGGTTCCCTTCACCGATGGGAGATATGGGCAAGACCCGCCAGTTCATCACGGCGGTGAATAGCAGCGAGCGGAAGCACCACCGATCAGTATGCTGAAGACGGCGAAACCTGCTCCGGCCCGGCGGATGTTTTGATAGACCACGGAGCCTCGAAATTTCATTTCTCTTCCGCGGCGCTAAAAGGATTAAAAGATGAAAGCGTCGAGACAAGATGATTTTAACCGTGAAGATGGCAGGGAGCCAAGCGAAGGTGGAGGAAGGTTGCGAAGAACATTGCCCTTAACTGGGAAGAGTTCACGAGATTCAACTTCGTCGCGTCACGATCCTAAGGATCTTATGACGGCGTGATCGATATGGATTGGTTGGAGACGCACGAGGCGATTCTCCAGCGTAAAGACGAAAGCGGTTGAGCTTGGTTGATAAGCCCGAAGGTCGAAGGCGTGTGATTGAGGCGGAACGGGGAGTTTCTAGCGGTTTGTCTCTTCCGCCTGATTCTGAGGAAGAGTATCGCCAAGGGTGCAAGCTTCCCATCGTCCTCGCACTCAACGAAGGAGTAGCGGAAAGGCCTACAGAACACCTTCGTAGTGAAGAGTTTGCGGGCGTATTTCGGAGAGTTGCACGGATCTTGCGTAGGAAAGAAGTGGAGTTCACCATAGACTGAAATCGGGAGGCCGTGATATAGAATGCCTTATCGAATGTCGAACCAGGAGTTATAGGAGTTGAGAATGAAAATAAAAGAATTGTTGGACCTAGGAATTACATACAAGTGTGTCACTTTGGGGTGCACCGGTTATTTTCATTTGAAAGAGGATGGATCGTGGAGGCTTTGCATTATTCTGATCAAGCGAACAAAATGGGTAAAGATTCAGTATCCCTTACCTAGAATTGGCGATCTATTCGATCAAATGAAGAGGAAAGCTGAGTTATTCTCCAAGATCGACTTGCGATCCGGATATCACCGATTCTGGATCAGGAGGATGACATCCCTAAGGCAGCCTTTAAGGCAGGAATTTGGATTATTCTGAAGTTCTTGTTTTGCCTTTGGTACAAGCGCCCGGTATTCTGAGTTTGATGAATGGGGTGTTCGCGAATACTTGCACAAGTTCGTCCAACTATTCATCGACGATATTCTGATATACTCCCGGACGACGGAAGAGCATGACGAACACTTAAACAGTACTACAATGTTTACGGAACACAAATTGTATGGGAAGTTGTCCAAATGCTCTTTTACCAATCGAGGATTCGCCTTACTTAGATACGCGTCATCTCCGTGAAATATCGTGATGGATCCAGCTAAGGTTGAGCTATTATGGAATGGCACAGCCTACGAATATCCGCGAAGTCGTAGTTTTATGCAGTTAGGCGGATCTTATCTCGACCGGTTTATGGGGTTTCTCAAGATAAGTAAAATCAGTCTGCGGAATTGTAGAAAGAAAAACAAGAAGTTTGTTTGGACGAATGTACGGAAGCATTCCGGGCTTAAGAAGTTGTTGACAACTCGTAGATACTAAAGGTCTGACATGGATGCGGAATTCTTGGTATGCAGATCAAGGAAGTTTAGGTGGAGTCTTGATGCAAGATGGACAGTGATTGCATTACATTTTGAGGCGAGAAGGCATGAGAGGAACTTCTGTGACATGATTTGGAGTTATTATCGTTTATGCCTTGGTTTGGAGACACTACCTTATTGGGCGAAAATTTGAGCTCAAAGCGGATCATTGTGACTGTACATTTTACAGCGACTGACGTAGCGACAACGACGAATTGCTTAGCGAATCTACGATTTGAGATTACTTTACATAAAGGGAGCGATGGAAGGCCGTGGCGGATGCCTTGAGTCGGAGGCCATCTTCGGTGTTACCTCTTTCGGAGACAAATCTTTCGCGGTGAAGATTCTCCGCATACGGCTGATGACGATATGCTGGCGAAGTCAATGATTCCATGGACAAAACACTTGATAGTACCTCGTTGCTGAGGATATTCACTTGATAGCGATGGTTATTGAGGTTTACTGAAATTAGAGTTCGTCTGCTAATGATGAGTTGAGGATGTTGATCTGAGCGAGGCTCATAAAGCGATTTACATGGCTCACGGGAGATTCACGAAGATGAGAGCGGACCTCAAACCCTTATTCTTTTGGAAGGAGATGAAGAACATAGTTAACTTTGTGGCTAGATCTGCGGAGTGTCGGCGAGTAAAATTTGGTTTATAGACACCAAAGTTAACACCTTATACCTCTGGTCAATGGAAGTCATTTTAGATGGATTTTATCGTTGAACGGCGGCGAAGGGCATACGACTCGATTTTTGTAGTAGTGAACACTACGGCCCGAAGAGTGCTCACTTGTCACATGCGTCACGACGTATCGAACTGCATTTATAGCGAGTTTTCATCGTGAAGATATTGGGAGGCTACATGGCATACCTAAAAGATTATATCCGATCGAGGATACGATTAGCGAGTGGACGATTTTGGACGAGTTTCGAAGGCCACAGGGAACTTCAACCTTAACTTTAGTCGCTGCGTATCGCAGAGAGAATGGTGAGACGGAGCAGGCGTGCCAACCAAACCTTGGAAGACATATTGCGCGTATGCGTGATGGACCAACAAAAGCGTTGGGAAGGAATTCTTGCCTCTAGTAAATTTACTTTACAACAACGATTATCAAAGCACCATTAAGATAGGCGCCTTTGAGTTCCTTTATGAGCGACCGTGTGGGACGCCTTTGAGTTAGGATCGGCTTGAGGATAGAGTCATGGTGGGACCCGAGAAGCGATCCAAGAGATGGAAGAGCGGATGCAATCCATAAGACAAAGGGTTAAAGAAGCGTAGGATCGACGTAAGAGTTATGTTGATGTGCATCTTGTCGATTGTAGTTATGAGGTCGGCAATTGAGTTTTCTTACGGGTTTAACCGCATAATAGTTCGATCAAATTTGGAAAGGAGCTAAACTCTCCTAGGTTATTACGGACCTTTGAATGATGGAGAAAAGGGGCCGATGGCCTATCGTATGCCGATTCTTTGAAATATGCGATGTTTTCATGTATGCTGTTTTGGCGAGACATTATATTAGTGATCCTACACATGTGATTTAAATGAGTTCCTTGCAGGTGTCATATGAGGGAGCGCTCATGGGTGAGCCGATCCGCATTTTAGATCATCGGCGTTAAACGATTCTGACGTCGAGCGGTAAGAAAAGATCCAGGTCAGTGGGATTAATTATAGTCCCTGCTTCGGCGACTGGGAGAATGCTGAGATGATATCGTCTGCGGTTCCATTTTTGTTCGAGGATAGACTTATGATACTGTGATACTTTGTTTTGCATTATACTAAGAAACTTAGGGACGAAGTTGAATTAGAAGAAGTGTATGTAACATCCTGCTCTGGCGCACCGAGGACACTTATTCTTGAGGACACTTGCTGGCAAGTGATGGACCCTTTTGATGTTAGACCTTTGTATATGATTATGATGTGATTGACGAGATGATATGATGTGTTCCTATTCATATAGGCGGAGGTGCTATTGACTCGGCTTATTGAGTGTGCAGGTTTTATTATGAGGATGCGGAGGCATCGGTAGACCCTATGGACTCGGTTGAGTCGAGTAGTGCTTTGGGTTGTTGTTTATTATAGAGGTGATTTGATGTGATGATTTGATGATGATATTCAGACATGATTATTGGTGATGCAAACTGACAATAGCTTACCGACCAGACCACATATGGAGTAAATGGGTCACACAAAACTACCAGAGATGTCGAGGGAGAGTTCTGGATAGAAGCCTTGCCACATCCTACTAACACTCCCGTCGTGGCTCGAGCTGTAGGTTAGCGATTACCTAGTTCGAGAGGACCCACCGATACCATGGTGACTACGGCAATTAAACTCCTGCGATGATTCTAAGGAAGCGCAATAAGGGCCTTATTCCTTAGAGCCTTAGTCTCCTACTGGCTCAACTGGCGGAGTATTGACTCGAGGGTTATAGGAGTCTATAATCGGTTAAATTAAGTAGTGGCACCCTTAGACACATGGTCCATCTGAAGAACCGCGTCGCACAACGAAATTCACAAAGCTGATGGCACCCTTAGGCGAAGATGCGGCAGAAGAACACGTCGCGATTAAGGGGGTTGTTGGAGTCAGCTTAGCTAGCCCTAAGTCTTAAGCGCATGTATAAACTTTAAGCTTTACCCCTAACGAATTATTGTCTAGCCAAAATCTAAACCCTAAGCCTAAAGCCAGGGATCTTCGGTCAATGGCCTTTTTGAACTTTAAAAAAAAAAAGCAACAAAAAAGAGACCTCTTTCGGTCCATCTCCTTCGCCAATAAAGTATGCAGCAATTTTTTGTGTTTGTTAAAACTCTTACCCTACATCTTTGTTTAAGCCACACCGCTAAATCTCTCTGCGATCACACGAGAAAAATAAGACACATTAATGATAAATTAAATAAGGAATACTTACTTCCTAATAATAAAATAAAGGAATAAAACATAAATACATGTAGGTTTATATTATAGACCCATTTTATAACCAAATTAAGTTTAAACATGTGAGTTCTCAAAAGTTGAAATAAATAGTTGTTTTATAAACAAGGTATATTTATATTTATACAACTCTAAAACCCATAAGTTAAGCTTGGAAAAAGGGGAAATAAAGGGATAGATAAAATAATTAAACACATAATTAAATAGATAAATAATTAAATAAATAATGAATAGCTAAATATTGAAATGGCTTGTGCTTAGATTTAAAAAAAAGAAAAGGTGGAATTAAAATAAAAATCATTTGGATTTTTCAAATGAATTAACTAAAAGAATTGGAAAACCCTAAGTGAAAAGGAATTAGGGTTTGAGGGGTTAAGGGAAGAAAGAAAGAGAGAAGGGGCTTTTTGGCTTTGGGGTTTTGGTGAATGAATGAAGCGAAGAGGAGATTGGTAGTTTCTTGGTAGAGGTTGGGAAACTTGTATTCGACATCATCATTGGTGTTATTTCGACCTTTGAAGGCCGAGCTGAGGGCTAGGATTTTCTGGTTATTATTACTGAAAGCCCCTTCTAGCGACTCCCAGGAAATTTTGTGAGGGAAAGAAGAACACCCTAAGCGTTTGGTTTGGGAGAATGGAGTAAGGTTAGTGGTTGTCTAAAACGAAGCTTCAGGCAGGAGCAACTTGGAGTTAGGAGCAGCAGGAGCAAGGAAATGTCGCGGCAAGCAATAAGGCCAATGTATGATACGTAACCAAATAGTTAGAATGCATTGAATTTTATGAAGGAACAACGTAAATTTTATTTGTGATCTGAACGACAAAAAATTTCTTATTAGAAGATTCTGGGTAATATAGAGTTAAAAGAATAGTTACTGCTCATGAAATTTTTACTCTGCAAAATTTCCCTATTGGTTTTGCTTGGGCCTTGGAAAAAGATAATGTTTAAGCGTTGCTCCTTCCTGGCGAGCTTGTGGTTAACTTCAGGCTTTCACAGTTGAATCCCATAGTTGGGGATACCATGGAAGTTTGACAAGAATTTCATTCATGATGGGAGAAAAAATACTTATACTTTGGAGAATAATGGTAGGACACACATGTTACTGCCAATAGAGGAAAAGAAACTAAAGGAAGAAGAAAACACATGTATACTTCTCATGAGTGGGAAGGAACTCTTGAGTGGATTCAAGAAGGAACAAGAAATGTAATTTGTTATGGTGAGGAAACCTAGAGTTGTCCTTCCAAGTACTTCAATGGATGATCTTCCTAAATAAATTTAGGAGTTGTTAGAAAATTTTGATGACATAGTAGTGGATGAGTTACCTAGCTCATTGCCACCCATAAGGATTATCATCCATCACATTGATCTAATACCAGGAGAAAGTGTTATGAAAAAATAAGCATACAGATTGACACCTCAAGAGAATGAGGAGGTAAAGAGACAAGTCCATGATTTGATGGACAAGGGTTTGGTCAGAGAAATCTTGAGTCCATGCGCAATACCAACTGTGTTAAGTCCAAAAATGTATGGAGGATGGAGAATGTGTACCGACTCAAGAGCCATAAATAAAATCACCATCATGTACATATTTCTTTTTCCAAGGATGGATGACTTAATGAAATTTTTTAGTGGGGAAAATTAATTTTCAAAGATAGACCTGAAAAGTGGATATCACCAGATAAGAATGAGAGGAGGTGATGAGTGTAAAACAACCTTCAAAACAAACAAATGGTTGTATGAGTGGCTTGTAATTCCATTTGGCTTAATAAATGGCCCAAGTACTTTTATGAGGTTGATGAATGAGGTATTGAAAGATTTCATTGGTAAGTTTGTGATTGTATATATGGATGATATATTAGTCTTCAATAAAATTGAAGAAGAGAATTTGAGGCACCTAACATTAGTGATGAGAATATTGTAGCGGGAGAAGCTGCTGATAAATCTGAAGAAGTTCTCTTTTATCAAGACAAAACTCATTTACTTCGGTTTTGTAATCTCTTCAAATGAATTAAATATGGATCCATTGAAGGTGAGAGAAATCGGAGAATTTCCATCGCCAAGGAGCGTATTCGAGATGAGAAGCTTCCATGGATTAGCAAGTTTCTATAGGAAGTTCATTAGAAATTTAAGTGGGATTTGTACACCAATATTATACACAATGAATAAGAGGCACAAATATTTTAAGTGGATAGAAGAAGCTGAGGAAAGTTTCAATATATTGAAGGAGAAGATAACAGAACAACCGATTCTGGTCTTGCTATATTTCGAGAAGACGTTTCAAGTAAAATGTGATTCTAGTGGAGTTGCAATTGGCACAGTCTTGAGCCAAGTTAATAGGCCTATTGCATATTTTAGTGAGAATTTGAATGACACCAAGAGAAGGTACTCCACATATGATAAAGAGTTTTATGCAATAATTCGAGCCTTGAAGAAATGGAGGCACTACCTTGTTCCAAAAGAGTTTTTTTTGTATAGTGATAATAAATCTTTAAAATTCATAACCAGACAAGAGAAGTTAAATAAAAGACATGCTAAGTAGATAGAGTTTATGAAAAATTTTACTTTTTTCATCAAACATATTTATGGTAATGATAACAAAGTTGTTAATGCATTGAGAAGGAGATGTCTAATTTTGCAGGAATTTTAGGTGAAAACCTTGGGGTTTGATCACCTTAAGGGGATGTATTGTGATGATCCATAATTTAAAGAGGCATATGAAGCTTCGACAAATCCTGTGCTCTGAAATAAAAGTGAGTGGACAAAGTATCTGATTCAAGATGGATTTTTTCTTAAAGGTTGCCACTTGTGCATACCAAAGTACTCAATGAGAGAAAATATGTTGAAAGAAAAACATAGTGGAGGTATAGTAGGACATTTTGGCCCTGACAAGACATTTTCACAATTGGCTAGGTATGAGGGAAGAGGTGAAGATGTTTGTAAACAAATGTAATCTTTTCCAGTATGAAAAAGGAAAGAAACATAACACTAGATTGTATCAACCATTGCCTATTCTAGATAGGCCTTGGGATGCAATAAGCATGGATTTTGTGTTGGGATTTACAAGAAAAAAAAGGGGAAGTGATTTGATATTTGTTGTAGTTGATATATTCTTAAATATGGCACACTTTATCCCATGCCATAAAAATAATGATTCAACACACATTGCAAATTTGTTTTTCAAGGAAGTTATGAGACCTCATGGGTTGCCCAAGAGTATTGTCTTTGATAGGGACACTAAATTTGTTGGTAATTTTTGGAGAACATCATGGAAGAATCTTGGGACAGAACTATATTTTAGTTCATCATATCACCCTCAAATAGATGGACATACTTAGGTGGTAAATCAGAGTTTAGGAAATTTGTTGAGGAGTCTATTCACTTAACATCATAGAGAGTGGGATAAAATTATGTCACAAGAAGAGTTTGCATACAATGAATCACCAAGATCCCATTCCAGATATTATATGGGATACAACCAAGAGGAGTATCATAGTTGATATATCTGGAGTATAATATATTTAGAGGCATTGGAGGAGAAGACTTCGCTGCAGAAATGCAGAAGCTTCATAACTAGATCAAAGAGAAGCTGCAAAACAACAACAGAGAATATAAATACAGAGTTGATCAACATAGGAGAGAACTTCAATTTGAAGTGGGAGATCAAGTTCTAGCACATCTCAGGAAGGAAAGGTTCCCAAGGGGAACATACAACAAGTTGAAGTTAAAGAACATAGGACTGTGCAAGATCCTAAGGAAATTTGATGTCAATGCTTATGAGATAGAGATTCCAGAGGATATGGGTATATCTCCCATATTCAACATTACAAACCGATATCCTTACATTGAATATGACACCAAAGAGTTAGAAGATCAGAAAGAGATCCAGTGGGAGAAACAGATGCTTGTAGCATAAAAGCCACATATGGATAAGATCATAGATCAAAGAACTGGTAAGAAGACTAGGATAAAGATTTATTTTGAGTATTTGGTAAAGTGGAAAGGACACCCAATAGAATATGCCAGTTTGGTAAATGAATAAGATATTCAGAAGAATGGAAGGTCAGTGCAGGAGATCATGGACATGAGTCCATGAATTTTTTTCCAGAGGAGTATGATGCAAGAGCCTCATCATCAAGGTGCAAGTGGAATATATCTCATCTCACTAGCGAACATTTTGAAATGCTTTTGGATTTAAGAAAGGAATATCACGCATATATCTTGAAGAGATTGTAATTAAAGAACATCTTAAATGTTTAGGAGTTGAACCATCGCATGAGATCGATCGGGAGTGTATTTTATTTTAATGTAGTATCTTGCAGTACATATTCGAAGCATTTTATCGTATTTGTCTATCTTGAAAATTTATTGTAATAAGGACTAGTGGTTGAAAGCTTTTAATTTGATAGGATAGCACTAAGGTAGTCGGAGGGAAAATATCTATGACCTCATTTTGTATAAATAAATGTATTGTATGCCCAAATGAGGTTGTTGAAGGTCATTGTTGCTGAGAGTTGTTGTTGTTGTTGTTAAGAGTTTCTTAGAGTTGTCGAAGAGCAATGTATGAGCCCATGTACATACCATTTGAATGAATATAACATAGAAGAGTTGTTCCACATGTTTGGTGTTTCTCTTATTGTGTCTATCTGAATGAATGAATGGTAGGATTTCTATTTAATTGCATTTACCTGTTATTACTTGTTCTTATGTTATGAATTCGTTTACATGGTTGAATGTGTGAATCTATGAGGATTAATTATTTTTCAATTGTTTCTCATCTAAGAGCATGTAGTGCATAGTGTCTGCAAGGTGTGCATTGACAAAGTCTATTTTGACTCAGGATCTTAGAAGAGATAACGTGAAGCTTTTGTTTCCAAGGAGTGCATAAGTGTCATCAATGTGTGTGTTGATAGAGTCTTTTTCGACTTAGAAGTTCAGGAGGGATAGTTTGAGAGTGTGCATAGGAAGAAACATACTCAGAGTCATATTGTTCAGGAGGAACAACTGAACCATATAAGAATTGTTTCAAGGAGTGCATCGTCACCCATCAAGATTTGAGTTGAAGGAAACTTGTTACAAGTTGTGCGCAGGGTCGATATTTGGCTAAGTATCAAAGAAGTCATTTTGAGAAGTTCAAAGTGTCGAAGACAAAAAAGTCAAGGAGAGACAACTTGGAGATTTATATGCAACGTGTGCATATTGTCCGTAATGAGTGTGAGAGAGAGACATTTGAATCAGAATATCAGGAGGAGGAGCTCAAGAGTACTTAAAAAAGAGTGTAAGAACTGGTAAAAGGTGTGCCCAGTTTCCCACAAGGAAGCTAAGTTGTGTAAGAAACCCATTGCAAGGTGTGCACAGAGTCAAAATTTGACTACGTGTAGAAGTAGACACTCTAAGGAGTAAAATTTCGGAGGAAGGACAAGATCATAAGGGGTAGCAGAGAGAATTATTCAATAGGGAGGATCCATTTAAGATTTCTCAAATTAATGAGTAATATTCATTTAGGAGGAAGCAGGATTGTTCAGGACCGTCGGATCGAGGAGGACATGTAGAAGAGATCTATATGTTTTGGCCGAAGGGTACTTCGGAGGAAAGTAAGGGAAAAGTGAGCCAAAACAATCGAAGTCACAAAGTAGTGAAGTAGATCGCAACCGTAAATTTGAAGGGGACACATGTCATCATATCACAGGACCCAGAAGTGTGCATCTGGGGAAAAGGTAAGAAGCTAAATCCTAGTCATTGATTGCGCGGACATGTGGTGTCATCTCTGTCACATCGATGATAGAGTAATTCAGAGGAAAAGTGTGTTGAGAGGTTAGAAACTCCTGAACACCGAGATATGAAGTAGATCACAGTCGTTGGTTGACAGAGGAGCGCAGACCGTTGATATGGATCCGAGTGATTTCGTCGGTTCAGAGTTCGGTGAAAAAGGGGTTAGGTGCGTTTGAAAGCGCCGAAGACCCTAGTTGTGAAATGGGCTAGCCTGAGGTCATAGCTCATGATCATATCAAAGAAGAGTCTAGTAGAGGAGCTAGTTCTTGCCAGTTGGTGTTACCAGAGGCGCTAGAAACGATTGTGTGGGTAATTTGAACTTGCATGGTAACAAACAAGGGACCTGTGTAAATTGTTCCAGGGCCTACTAGAGGCCCGAAAGGCCTATTCTTCTTATTGTTTTTAAATATCCTTGACTAGGAGGTCGCGCAACCCCTAGGAGAGAAGGGGGGTTGCATCATTTATGTGCAAATAAAAGTTGAAATAAATTTAAAATCATTTTGGTGCACTTATAAACCACAAATGAACTGGTGTGCATATTAATGATAAACACTAGTGCGTTGAAAAATTAACCACACCATGTTTCGATATTTTGTTAATAAAAACAAATTATATGTTATCAATGCATAATATAATATTGATGCATCGATGTGTAATGTAATATGGACGCTCTGGTGCATCAAAGAAAATATGGATGCATTAGTGCGTCTGGCATAAGAAAAAATTAACAAAAAAAATACAGCTTTTTTAAACAATTAAAAAAAGAGCGGGAATCGAATTTCATAAAGTCCTTTAAATACTAAAAATATATTCACTATTTCATTATTTTGCAAAACTTTGCAGGGGAGAGACTTGCAAAAGAGACATACAGAGGAACACTCTAGAGGAGAAAAATACTTCAAAACCACAATGTTATTCAGAATATGAGGATTTGAAGGGTATGTTGATTCAGTCTAAACTCTTTTCATAAAGTTTTTTAAATATTAAGAAGGTATTCAATATTGTCATTATTTTGCCAAAATTTATAGGAGACACATTTGGAAGAGATACATAAYGGGGGGCATTATGGAGCAGGGGAATACTTTGGAACAACATAAATATTCAGAAAATTAGGATTTGAAGGGTATGGTGATTCACTCAAAACCCTACATAGTAAAAAGTTTAAATTTTGTTGTTGATTTTAATAATAAWTTTTTTTACAAATTGTATTCCTTTTTAGATTTTAACTAAAATTTCAAAAAAAAAATCCATACTTGCCTTAAACCTATTTTTTTCCTTGCTTATGTGAACGCAAAATTTTACTCTAGGGTTTAACTCCCTCTATCTCTCCAGAATTAGGGATTTTCATTTTAGGCATTTTGCATCTAATGTATTTTTTTTTCTATATATAAGTGTTTGGCATGTGATGCAAAAGGACCACTTATTGCATCAGATTCCAAATGTAGTCATCCCTATGACTTTTTT
>SNQJ01S0036587.1:24347-39613 GCA_010110895.2 Picea sitchensis
TCAAAGAGATAGACTCTTAACTCTAAGACAAAAAGTGCTTATCATGGTCACTGACTTCCTTTTAGATATAGGTGGACTAGTGTGTGAGAAGGAAGGAGAAAAGAAGTACCTTTTATCGGTGTTTGTCCCTGCATGCTCCGAGTTGAGCTCCAATCTTTCACTCCTCGATAAGCTCTGTAGACAAACAAAGTACGACCACTTCCTACTCTATCAATATTAGTCCAAAATAGGTCTATCTACTAAAGAGATAAATTCATGTGAGATTGAACACGAATTAGAAAGAAACAGGCCAAGCAAATTATATTAATGAGGACAAACCATTGCTTACAGCCATAGATGGATTGCAGCAGTTTCGTCAAGTCCTCCTTGTCTACCCCTTTCTCAAAAGATCCATGATCTGAATGATAGTAGCTTCACTGATTTCTCCCTATGAGATCATAGGTCTCTTGCTTCCAAAATATCTCTATTCCAACACCACTTATAAGATCATAAGTTTGGTGTGATTCTCTCTTTTCCAGTCCCCTTTCACCATTAGAAAGATTTCTTGTATAGCCTTGGAGAGGCTTTAACCACTTGAGATATCCTTGGGGAAGTTGAGGATTTTCCTCCTTCAGTTAAGGATTTTCCCTAAGATCATGGCTGGAATAGGGATTCAAATCCAACTGCCTTCTAAGAATGAAAGGATTCTTCCCCCATTCATCTCAACAACTTAACTACTGCCCAGAATAGGTAGCGCTCCCTCAAAAGGGCACTCAGAGTGCTACAACGCTCCTGAGTAGGCTTAAGTGGGGCGCCAACGCTCCTAAAGACACCAGTGCTCCCTCAAAAGGGCCAAAGGAGCTTTATAACGCTCCCAGACAGTGTAAGGGGGAGCGCCAGTGCTCCCAGAAGAGGTATAGGGGAGCGCTCTCCTCCAAAACTCAATTTTTGGGGTGCTTTCAGATGGAAAAAGGTTTATAAGTCTGCTGACTCATTTCTTCTCTTCCAAATAAAATGTTTGAGGTGTTTCAAGTGTCCTTTTCATGTCGTTATAGGCACAACATAGGCATCATGACAGTATGCTTTCTTGACACTTGCGACACTTGTGAGCAAAATGCGACACTTGTGACCTTTGTAATGACGACACTTGCGACACTATCAAAGTGAGTATTTTTTGTGTAACAATGATTACATTCTATTTTAAGTGGATTGTCATAATGGTTTCATCATCCCACACATAGACCAACAAGTATATTTCAAATTTCTCTCATTTTTCATTACAGAGAAGGACAATCAAAATGTTTTTGCTAGCAATCAGAGTCAATGTAACCCAATTTTAATGAAGAAGTAGATATTTTGGATTCCTAAACAAATAAGAATTAGGAGCTCATGGCCAAAGGGGAAGGTAAGGGACTAGAGAACAAATTAAAAATGAGTCCATGTAGCCCTAGGGAAATCTCCACCCAGGAAAGAAAAGTGATCATGAATTGTGCCAACCCCAACCTCCATTTTTTCCTCAAAGGGAACAAATATATTGTGTCCCTGTCTACTAGCTCCACAACCAATGGATATGCATCCCCATCTTAGAAGAACCTAAAGTTTTCAAGTTGTTGGATATTTACCATTCAGACAAAGGGTGAATACATAGACACTAACACTAAAGTTCAGGAGCTAGCCCCCTCCCCCCCCTCAATGGTCCAAAGAAACATTAAGGTGTTACAATCCAATTAGGAAGTGCAACAATTGTTGTATCGAGAGTCATCACAATAGTTGGTTGAGATTTTCCAAACACCCAATATTGCTAGACCAACATCCAACCCTAAGCACCATGAACATATGGTCACCAATAACACCCGAGGAGATACATCACCATGCACAAGTACATAGAAGCATGATCTATAGATAATTCCACTAGGACTGATGATTTTTTATGCATCGTCCAGTTCAACACCTCAGTCATTTATTTATGCTGAGTCAGATTTAGCTCAGGTAAATTCACATGATCTAAAAGTGTTTATGGAAAAGATGATGAATGAGTTAGGAGACATCAAGTGCATGTTGAGCTTGTCATATTCATATATATAGTCTAATACATGCATAGGAGATGGTTGTGCATAATGAATTCCAACAACATGATGCAACATAGGTGGTTGCACACACCTTGTTAATCAACATTCTCGATGAAGTATACACACACCCTCCTAAATTGTTTGGTGAATCTTTTGACATCCCTATGCCAAGAAATATTGTCAAGGTGTATGAGGTGTTAAAATGACTACAAGATAATAATTTTGAGCCCAAGAGAAGATGAAAAACACCCCACCATCATATCAGTTGGAGTCGAACAACAAGATTGATGTCTTTGGGAATTTCTTTCAGCAACGAAAAGCTCATGTGAATGGATTCTTGGGGGTGGTCGACTTCAGCTTAAAGATTTGGAATCATCTACAAAATGGTCCAGAAATAAGTATCACTAAGGATTGCATAGATGCATATGATTCAAACATCATTGAAAAGAAAAAATCATTTCCCTCCCTCCAATTTACAACATGCACGGATGCCATTATGTAAATATCTAACATCTATTGACAAATTACATCTACCCAGACTAAGAAATACACCCTTTATGCTATCATCTTGGAAGAAAAATAAGAGGCTGAGAAACACTACTACATGCTTGCAGATGCATAAGAAAAGGAAACCGTGGTGATTGCGTTAGGTGAGTAGATTAATCCTATTCAAGGGTCCATAACACCAACATAGGTTGAATTGTTTTTCGAAGATATGAAGGATCTACTCAAGTCGTTTGATCAATTCAACTTGTACTTATAGGACTTCATTTCCTAAGTCATGCAGAAGGTACCATCCATCACCTCCATCACACCACAATGAGGTTTGTTGGCATGAGGATGAGTCACTAATAATGTTTGGGGAATGTTGGCACCAAGGTTTAGGCAATACCACATGTGCTTGCACCACAAGATTTGTACCATGCACACCACAAGTTTTGTATCGCACCAAAGTCAATATTTAGTGCACACCAACTTCTATCTATTACACATGCGGAAACCTTTTTGCAATGCATGTGTCAACTCAGGAAACACACAAGGACTTGTAAAAAATCATCTTTTCATATCCAATGATCAAAGATAAATTGTAATGATTAGTAACCGATTTTGTAACCAAATGCTTGATCATTCTTAAGGTTGTTAGTGAGACGATAGAGATTATATAATTATGATGCTTATGGAGAGATAAAAGGAATGCACATGAACCATTTGTGTTTTTTTTGTGGTTGTTGAATTTCTTGGGTTCATATTGTTGTTTTAAATGATGTAGTCTTCCTAATGTAATATGAGAGGGAAGCTATATCTAAGTTCTTTGGTCTCTAGTTCGAGCTCAATGAGTCTTTGAGAAGGATACAACCCAATTGATGTCTCAATATTTATCTTTGTATGATTTATGGAAAATAATGAAACCCAAATCGATACTTATTTACATGATCTCTATTATGGATGAATGTGTTCTATATACGTTAGAGTGTAATTTACATATATGAATGTTGATATGAATGGAAAGAAACTAATGTATAGTTCTAGGATATGTGTTTTTTGTTTGTAATATTCCTTCATGAAATGTACAATTTTTTCTTCTCTGTGATTCTCACAAACATCTTGGGTGAGACCTTATTCAGTTCTTGAATATTGAATATATCAACACATATGGGGTGTTTTTTTGTGACATTTTTTGAACCCTAGCTTTGGGACTTGGAGCCAGCAATTACTTGTTGAATTGATGAGAAAAAATACCTGAAGAATGGAAATCTACCTTATATAATTAAATCCACCTAGAACCATAAAATTTAAATGTATAGAAATATGGAATCTATAAACTTTATAAGGTATGTAATGGGTAATGAAAATTATGAATATTGTATTGAAGTTAAATGGTCATGGCTTTCAACACCATTTCTTCATTAAAAAAATAAAGATTAAGGAAAGAGACTGGTTTGGGTGAAACGTTGAATCAATATTATGAATCAAGTGAATGGAATTTGTCTATAATTATGCAAAAAAAAATGGGATTTAGAGCCCGAAACAATAATTTAATGCAAGAAATATGAGAAAATAGAAAAGATACAGACTCAAATCCTAATAATGTGTCAAGGAAACATCCATTGGGAAAGGTATCAATATATCTATTATTCAAGATAGGATTACAATTAGGATTACCCCTCGAGCCCAATATATTTCTCGGGATTCATATATTTATATCTATCTTGGAACCTTTTACAAAGCTACAAGAACTACCATTCGTTATAAAAACTTGCATCGGTTTCATAAATCAACACCACTAAATATTTACACATAGGTAAATTTTAGTATTTACAATTTCTTTTAATTTTTTGTCACAATTTAATAATCTCCACCTTGAGAATAATTTACCTAATACCTTCCCCAAGCCTATTTATCACCTTTTTTGCAAGCCAAGAGAATTAAAACACCATTGCATCTATGAAAATTCTCTAAAATTACTGGTTACATGAACATGTATTCACAAATTTCTCTGGTATGGACCATTCCGCCTCCATTAGTAACTTGTCATATAAACTGATGCATTGTCCCTTTTTTGTATGTTGGACCGTTAGTCAAATGCACAATGCTTCGACCACCAAAGAACAACTTATCCTATACTTTTCCAAACTTACCCAATAGATCCTTTCATTCTTGTAAGACATAACCTAAGGTAGGTCTCCTCTTATCCAAAATAATAACCATAGACTAAATCACTGCAACCACTATAGGCAATGCTTGTGTTTAAATGTGATTCTAATATTTTAATGTTCCTTTCCAAATGACTCCATGGAGGATGATGGAATAGCCTATAAAATCTCCTTGTAGGATATAATTAGTGGGGAAGGGGAGATTATGGAGATTATTTGATGTCACTGGCTTATTAAAGATAAATTCTAAAGTGGAATTAGGTAATTAAAATAAAAGGTTATTAAGTGACCTTTTAATTAATTTGGAAATAACCTTAAAAATCACTTTAATAATTTTAAGTGATTATCATGAGAGGCTTATAAAAGGAAAGTAGGGGGCCTCTCTCTCATTATGCTTGTTATTTTTTTGAGTTGAGTTTAGAGAGCCCTTGGAGCTATGGGTTTAGGGTTTTGGGAGAAAACCCGTGGGCTAGTTTCAGTGGTGAAATACCCACTCTAACTTGGAGGATTGATTTCAGTGAGCATGTCCATTTTAGCCAATACATTGGCATGTATTTGGATATCTATTTCTTGTATTTTTTTGTTTGCCTTTGGGGAAAATTATTACAAGGAAATCATTGTATTCCAGTTGAGCAAATATCTTTATAAGGAGGAATTAGGTACCCAACTGAAGGGGGTGAATTACTTGATTTGTTGGGTGGTTCAACCTGGTATTAGAGGCTTCTCTTAGAAGAGTGATTTTCTGGTTGCTACAACATTGAGTTTGGGGATGACATGTTGTTGGGAGTATTCTCATCTAGAAAGGAGATTTCTAGATTGGGAAGAAACACAAGAAAAGGGTGAATCTTCCCATGATAAAGGATACACTTTCCTTAGAGGATGAGTGCTATTCCCTTGGAACAATTTTGGGTTGTGGGTTGAGTATTCCATTGAGTGAGGCGAATGGTATTTAGAGTACCATTGCTGCAAAAGTTGGCAGAATTATTGGAGGCAAGTTTGGTGAAAATAAGGAAGTTAAAACACCTATTACATATCTTACATTCACATGGTTCCAACAAAGGCATGTAGGCGGAAGAAATGGGCATTTCCCCTTTTTTGTGAGCACCCCTTGTTGAGGAATTATCACATATTGTTGTTGATATTAGTGGGTTTCATTAGGAGGATATTTCGTTATCTTATGAACATGTACTGACTATATATTCCATATATATATATATATATATATATATGATTCTCCAACCTATACAAATATGGAATTTGCAGTGCACAGTGACATCCATATAATATCTACATAAAAGCTGGGTTTGAAGGTATTCATGTGAGATTCTTGAAGTAATATTTGGCATATTCCTTGTGCTTATTATGATATATATTTCAGGTTATTATATTATGTCCTAAAAAATGAAAACTCATAAGAGATAACTAAAATTAAAGCTACAAGAATCTTTCAACAATTGTTTGACGAAATCGCTACACTAGATATGTTGCGGTAAGCATAATAGTTAATGCAAATCTATAACAACCAACATGCAAAGAGATTATAAGGAGATTAAACAAATTTCGATGACAACTCAAAAACATTAGAAATACTCCATTGCTATTGGATAATCCAAATAAACTATTTGGTAAATTCTTTGAATCTTATCTTCAAAGTGTTTGTCAAAACACCTCAATGAAAACAAGTTAAATTTCCTTCATATTTAATCGAAGATCTTACGGTGGTATCAGAGCATGATATTTAAAAATTGTGATTTTTTAAGGGTAGCATTGACAACAGATACATGAGAAAGATGGAAAATTAGTTGTAAAAACACTTGTTTGATGTGGGAATGAGGATACAGTCACTCCCTCACTTCAAAAAAACTCTTGTTAAAATTCTCAAGAAAGAAACATAAATTTTGTCGAAGGTGGGTTAGTATTCTTCACAAGGTATGTTGGATGCAATACACCCATTAAGGGAAGATCTAGTTATGCCAAAGTCATTGAGACATTAGGATGCAGAGGTGTCACTTATGGTGGCCATATGTATAAGTGAGATCACCATAATCATATCACCAAACGATCCATACAAAGATGATCTATCAAGAGACACCTTCTAGCTTATTATTACTAATTTCCTAGGGTTGGATTATATATCTACCCCCTTGTCTAGAGACATGGTTACTGTTAGTGATCAAATAATTCATTCTGAAATTTGTTTGAAAAATGATGCCTCCTCTTGTGGAGGAATTTTGACTACCTTCCCAAGCTCTAAAAACAGATCTGAAAGCACGATTAGAAATCTTAAGATTTTTGAATGTCAATCGACTATACAAGTGTGTAAAACAGACTCTCCACGGCTCAGAAATTTGATTTTTCCCAAGGTTCTTAAATCTGCTAGTTAGTCATTAAAAGATTTCCTTTTCACAAGATAAAGGGGTGGATTTAGGACAAAAGAGCTGGTGAAAGCACAGAAGAGTCCATAAACGTCTTCTTTCTGCCGAGATTGCGCTTTTTTATTTCCTGAACACATGGGAAAGGTTTTAAATGATGGATAATAATTAGGAGAAGATAAATCATCTTTCTCATCCAGATTTAAAAACATGTGGTGAGGAAATAACACCAAATGGCACAATAACTCTTGACAAAAAATCTCCCAGTCATCAAAGGTAGATTTTTGAATCTATGATTTTCACCTATAGACTGCCAAATAATGCTTTAGCTATCAAATTCGACTTGTAATGATCAGATTAAATCTATTTGGTTAAATATTAGGTTATCTTATTGTATTAAGTTTTGTACTCTGTTTTCCATATTTAGAAATCTAGATCCATGTTTATAGGATCTGAGATCTGTTGTAAAATATATAAATACCTATCATTTGATAGAAGGAGGGGTTCGATTTTGGATACAGGAACCATACCTTTATAACAAACTTTTCATATGATAATAAAGATCACAAGTTTCTCTCTCTATTAATGGTAGATTTCCAACCTTCTTCTGTACTCTTATTCAAGTTGTTTTAACTAAAAAATGATTGTCATCTCATTCGTCCTTGCATAACTTGATCAATAGTTTCTTACATTGTTTATTAAACCCATCATTGTGTATCTAGTTTATAAGCACTGTCTTCTTCACCCACTTAAAGCTATTATCTGATTATTGATCCTTGAGGGCATTGGTTTATTTGATTATTCATTTTGACTGTCTATATACCATTGATCCACACATACAAAACCACAAAAACAAGTTTACTTTAAGTTACCAAGCATCTTTGACTTGCAACCTTACAGATTTTCTTGGAGTGATAACTAATTAGCACTGTTGTCGAGGAGAGGAGATTGAAGCTTAGCTTCCTTGGGAGATGACATAGATCCACATTTGATGATAGATAAAGCCTGGACATTATATTGGTTGTAATCATCTATCTGGTGACTCCATGAAGGATAGATTCAATGGCGACTCCGTTGTTAAGAAATTTGTTGGCGACTCCACGATTAAAGACTCCACTGGGGAGGATCTGATTGATAGAAGATGAAGAGGTTAAATTTCAATCCCAGGTATCAGTTCACTAGTTTGCTTCATGAACTATTGTATTTATTTATCACCTCTTTCATGCTTTTCCCTTCGCATGTAAAGAGAATCATTTTTTGTTTTGTATATTCAAAAAATCATCATTCTTCCTGTATATACCCAACCTTAAAAAAAGAAAACTTGCAGCCTTCTTGTACTACAGAAGTAGATTCAGTAGCTTTACCTCAACACGTTCACAAAGATGAGTTCTACATTCCATTCCCTCTTGAATCCAATAACCCTTCTGACTTTGTGGACATTGAAATTGATTCCAAACCCCCTCATATTTCAATACCTTTTCACATTATTGATAAACTTTCTCATCAACCTATTAAATTTCATGATCATCCCACTGCCTTTCAAATTAAAATAAGGATGAAGATGTTCAAGCCTTTGAGGCTGCCCTATTTCCTTCATCCTTACCCCCTTGACTGTTTTGAATAAATTCCCCAGTTTTCTAGAGAGAACCCAGTTTCAACTGAGAGGCACTTGGAATCCTTCGAGGATTTTATTGATCGATTCAAGATTATTCATGAATACGTGATCATGAGATTTTTCTCTAAGTATCTGATCAAATATGTTGAATATGGTTTAAGGGTCTAAGAGATGATTCCATTGGCTCTTGGATCGATTTCTCTAATTCTTTTTCCAAGCATTGGGGTAAGAACAAATCATTGGATTCATACCTCGCTGACTTTTATGCTTTGAAGAGAGAGGGGGATGAATCTTTGTCTGTCTTCAACAAAAGGTTCTATAGGATATATTACGTCATACCTTTGGAGATCTAGCCCATGGAGATTTCTTACATGGTATACTATGTTATGGCTCAGTATTCAAAGCTTGTGCTTTTCCTACTGGAAAGGAAATCTTCATCGTTAATGAGTTTGTTTGAAGATGCTCAAGAGGTGGAGGAGAACATTTGTGCTTCCAGGAGGACCCGAGAGTGGGTTGAATTTGAAAATATGCATCTACCTGAGCCAACAGAATGTCAATATGGCTCAGATTTTGAGCATGAAGGTTATGAGTGTGAAACAGAATTGGAATAGCAGCAAGCATGTGAGTTTATTTTAGAGTCAGATCTGAATTCTTTAATATTGGTAGAGTATTCCAGAGACAGGTGTGAATCTGAAGTTTATGATCAGTTTACAAACCAAATTGAGTCTATGATAACTAATGATTACATAGGAAATCATATTTTCTTAGTTGATCCCAATCCATATCATGTAAACCCTGTTATGTTATCCTCTTGTGATCATTATTCTGAAGAAGAAGATTTAAAGATTTATGAAGATGATCAGTTTTACTTTGGTCCAAAGCCAATATAAATCAATGAAGAGAGTATTTGTTTTCCAGATTGGCAGATGGAAGGAAGTTGCAGCGATCATGAGGAACATAATTTGGAGAAATCATCTTATCTTCATAAGGAATATCAAGAGGACTATCTTCTTTTTGAACCATTTGTTTCATATTCCGATATAAAGGTTGTTGATGACGAAGAAGGTAGTGACATAGAAGATCTAGAACATATTACTTCTTCTTTCTCAGAAATTGTCGACTGCAATAGGCCAACACATCATAGTGATAAATTCAAATCACAGGAAAATGATGAAAGGGAATAGAAAAGTTTAGATCATCAGTTGATCATACATTTTTCTGCAGCAAATACTGAGTAGTCCACATTCAACACTGAGATCAGTGAAATCATCCAACAGTACTAGTAGCAACGACAACTTTTCAGTTCTCAGTTGGATCAACAACAAGTAGAGGTATTTCTTTGTGGATTTGATGACCCTATTGCAGATTATTTGGAGATTAGCTTAAATATCAAAATATTTTTGTTAGGAGAAGGACAGTTCTGTCATCTTTTCCAGTTGCATTTCTGCTCATTATGGTTTCTTATATTTTTGGGGTCAAAGTCAAGAACAAGTTCAGTAAATCAATTTTTGACATGGCTTCATTGGAAGCATGACTTCACTTGATAAGAGGCAGTATAGTTGGTTAGTATAGGGATAGATAGAAGAATAAGCTCTTTCTGAACAAGCAAACTACAAACAGTTTTTAGTTTAGCAGAGCATTAGGTGAAAAATCCAAATGTTATCTCCCAAAATGAATCAGTCAATTTGTTCCTTTTGTAGGTGATAGCATGGTCATAAATTAGGGTCCTATATAAATTTTTAAATTTTAGAAGTGTCAAAATATAGGATTTAAGATGTTATCCTAGAAATAAATCGATCAACAAAAGTTTTTTTCGAAAAAAAAGAAAAAAAAAAAGCTTTTCAACGGCTCACACCTGTTTTGAAGTCGAAGTTAGCTGGTGAAAGCCTCAGGTTTCAATGGCTAAAGTGTACTCTCAGCAGAAAGAGAGCTGGTGAAAGTGTTAACACGGGTTTTCCTCCAATGACTCCAGAAAACTAAAAAGGATACGTCGGACACACGTCATACAATCATCATGTAGAGTTAATGGACGCAAATGAGTGATGACACATTTTCATCACGTTTTAGCAGGACATCATGATAGATTGTTCTCACGCAAAATTCGTGGAAATTTGGAACTAAAGAAGGAGTTGAGCGTGATGCACTCTTAATCTGTCGGCATTGAAACCAAAGGATAGGCTACGGTTATCAATGGCATCGAATCAAATCACCATTTCTAATTTCAGGCTCACGGTGTTAAAAAATTATATTATGGGGTTTCATATTTCATTGATAACACAGATTTGTTTTCACCAGCGCTAGCCTTTTATTTATTAAGAAGATTACTGTGTCAATTGTGTACAAATTAATTGGTGATTAAATTACATATGGAAAGGAAACAAGGAGGACTTTAGGGAAGAGTTAAGACAATTTATCCTTTTGCTTAATTATCCGGAGGTGTAAGCCGTTTTCTGGGGCGTAGAGTTTGTACTGATATGTGGAATTTGCGGGGAAGTCTATCACCGAGTGATAGCGTTTTCTTGAAACCATACAATGGAAATAAACTACAATGGAGCTTCACAGAACTGACTAGTTAATGAAGTTTCCCATCCACTTGAGCACTGAGCAGGCCAAATTAGTTTAAAACAACGGTGACTAAAGAATTTTGATTTTAGATTATACCTCAAGACAGAATTCCGAATTATAACTTGGAAGAAAAGTATCATTTTTTCTTACCTTGAAGATGAATGGAAAGATCTGTTCAAAAAAATTCAGTTATATAGCAACCTTCCAGAGGCGGGTGTGACAAGTTAATGTTATATATTTTAGACTCCTAGATCACTTCACGGGGAAGGTCCTTCTAAATTTGCCTTTCTTTCTTCATAGAAGCCTAACAAAGGTGTGTAATAAGATCAGAGCCAAACCATTCAACATAGAAAATGCCCTTTGTCATTATGGCATGATTAAAATGATAATATTGGAAGAGTTGAGAAAGAGAGAAAGAACTTGGCAGCACTTTCTATTCTGGGAAGGTTTTGAGACCCAAACTCAACCTATAAATGAAAAAAAAAAGCTACAAAATTCCAAGTTGCGAGGAAGACTACGAGGGTTTTAGGATGATAAATTGTAAGGACAAATGAATCCAACCTTATTTTATTCACCAAGGGTGACTAGGTTCTTGAAATACTTGCATGGAGATCTCCATCGGTTAGACGGATGTTAGCGATCAAATAATTCGTTCTAAAATTTGTTTGAAAAATAATTCCTCGTATTGTGGAGGAATTTTGACTACCTTCAATATATTAAAAACAGATCTATGAAAGTACCATTGGAAATAATAGTATTTCTAGATGTCAATCGACTGTTCAAGCATGTAAAACTCTCACGACTCGAGAAATTGGTTTTTTCCCAAAGGCGGTTTCATTAAAAATATGCGCTTTCCTACCGCTCATTTGGTTTTGAAATCACTAGTTAGTCACATTGAAAGATTTCCTTTTCGCCAGCTGCGCTTTCACCAACTCATTGGTTTTGAAATCTGCTAGTTAGTCATTGAAAGCTTTCCTTTTCACCAGCTAAAGGGGCGGATTCATGACAAAAGAGCTTGTGAAAGCACAAAAGAGTCCAGAAATGTCTTCTTTTTGCCCAGATCACGATTTTTGATTTCCTGAACATGTGGGAAAGGTGTTAAATTATGGATAATAATTAGGAGAAGCTAAATCATCTTTCTCATCCATATTTAAAGACATGTGGTGAGGAAATAACACCAAATGGAACAATAACTCTTGACATAAAATATCCCAGTCATCAAAGACAGATTTTTGAATCTGTGATTTTCACCTACAGACTGCCAAATAATGCTTTTGTTGTCAAATTCGACTTGTAATGATCAAATTAAATCGATTTGGTTAAATATTAGGTTATGTTATTGTATTAAGTTTTGTACTATGTTTTCCATATTTAGAAATCCAAATCCATGTTTATAGGATGCGAGATCTGTTGTAAAAGATATACATACCTATCATTTGATAGAAGGAGGGGTTTGATTTTGGATACAGGAACTATACCTTTGTAACATACTTTTCATATGATAATACAGATCACAAGTTTCTCTCTCTATTAATGTCATATTTCCATTCTTCTTCTGTACTCTTATTCAAGTTGTTTTAACTGAAAAATGATTGTCATCTCATTATTCAGTTCATAACTTGATTAATAGTTTCTTACATTGTTTATTAAACCCATCTATGTGTATCTGGTTTATAAGCATTGTCTTATTCACCCACTTAAAGTTATTATCTGATTATTGATGCTTGAGGGAATTGGTTTATTTGATTATTCATTTTGACTTTCTGGACACCATATTGTAGTTGAGTTATCCCATTGATCCAAACTTACAAAAACACAAAAACAAGTTTACTTTAAGTTACCAAGAATCTTTGACTTACAACCTCAAAGAGTTTCTTGGAGTGATAACAATTACCATTTTAGAAACAACAACCAAGATTGAGTCATGTGTTTTGATGCTAGGAATTGGTTGCGATGAATTGATCCTTAAGATGTTTCACATTTTCCTATTTTTTGTCAGTGGAGCTCATCCAGAAAATGTGTTAACATTCATGCAAGACATTATGACTTGTATTGTGGATGAGAGTGATGACATTCCAGAGAAACTAGTATCACTTATACTAGCTTCCTTCGGGAGAGAAAAGGAGGTGTCTTCTTTGGTTAGACATAGGCTTTCTATGAATGTAATGTAGTGTGAAAATAAGATTGAGCCATATGTGACTATATCATCTGGTGACACTAGCACGCGGGATGAAAAAAATAATAGCATGAAAATGCATGAGGAGGAGTTGACATGTTCATTCTATATAGAGGCTTGTGATGATCTGGGTGTCAATACACCTAATTATGATGAGGCATTGATGAAACATTAGGTCTGGTAGAGATCGGTCATATGGAGAGACTTAGAGGGAGTTGAGACAGAAGGGTCTCCGCTACAGATGCATATAGTCTTGGAAGCCAGGTCATAGGTGTTTGGAGGATGATCAAGTACATTTAGAGAGTGATGGAGATAAGAGAGCAGGAAATAAATAGGGCACAAAGTGTATAAATGATGAGGAGCGGCCTCAAGGGGAGGCTAAGGGCATGACTATTTCCCCCATACTAAGCATTCCTAGTTTTCATACATTCAACATTAGGGGAGGCTTATAGGGACAATGAGTTGTGGTATTGATTGATGGTGGGGCCACCCAAAACTTCATTGACTCACGTTTGGTTAGGAGTATGGTTTTTCCCACAATAAACATTGGATATTTCAGAGTGAGGGTGACCGATAGACACAATATGGCATGCACACAACAGGTTCAACACCTAGAGTTGTCCATGGGAAACCATATAGTGATGAATGATTTTTTTTGTTGGAATTGGAGCACACATATATTATCTTGGGAGTACAGTGGATCAGTACATTAGGGATGATCTCTCAAGACTACCAAAAAATGAAGATGGAATTCAATATTTCCGAAGGAAAAAGGGTAGTTCTAAGGGGCATGACCACTAATTCTCCTAAGGATTCTTCAACAGATCGGATGGAGATGGTGTTGGGACATGTTGGTATGCATACCACAATAGTTGGAGAGTCACAACCATTGATAGAATGGTAGTCATATGAGGGTACATCCAGGAAAAGGCAATGGGCACAGCGTATAGTTCATCCAAGGAGACATTCAATAAAAAATAATGTGTGCACATTCATGATGGGGAGAATACCAGTAGAGGTTACCACAGGGGGAAGGGTATCATCGGTCATAAAATTGGGGCAGAGGTTTATGATAGGCGACATGCTCATGGAGGATGTTACATGGAGTGAAGGCCACAACAGGTAAAGCCTTGGTTCGAAATTGCTTGAGGAAAAACAATTTTGGGAAGGGAGGAATGTAATGTCCCTTTCCAAATGACTCCACGGAGGATTATGGAATAGCCTATAAACTCTCCATGTAGGCTATAATTAGTGGGGAAGCGGTAATTATGGATATTATTTGATGTCTTCGGCTTATTAAAGATAAAGTCTATGGTGGAATTAGATAATTAAAATAAAAGGTTGTTAAGTGACTTTTTAATTAATTAGGAAATAACGTTAGAAGTCACTTTAATAATTTTAAGTGATTCTCATGAAAGACAAGTATAAAAGGATATGAAGTGGCCTCTCTCTCATTATGCTTGTTATGTTTTTTATTTTAGTTTGGAGAGCCCTAGGAGCTATGGTTTTAGGGTTTTGGGAGAAAAACCTTGGGCCAGTTTGAATGGTGAAATACCCACTCTAACTTGGAGGATTGGTTTTAGTGAGCATGTCCACTCTAACCAATACATTGGTAGGGATTTATAGATATATTTCTTAGCATTTATTTGCTTCCTTTGGGGAAAATTATTACAGGGAAATCATTGTATTCCAGTGGAGCGAATCTCTTTATAAGGAAGAATTAAGTACCCAACTAAAGAGGGAAAATTACTTGATTCCTTGGGTGGTTTTACTTGGTATTAGAGGCTTCTCTTAGGAGAGATATTTTTTGGTTTCTACAACATTGAGTTTGGGTAC
>SNQJ01S0036587.1:54303-69824 GCA_010110895.2 Picea sitchensis
TACACAGACAGTGATTTTGCAGGCAGCCTAGATGACAAGAAAAGCACATCTGGACATGTTTTTCAACTGGGCACAAACCTAATCTCATGGGCATCAAAGAAGCAACCAATTGTTTCAATATCTTCTGCAGAGGCAGAGTATGTCGCTGCTACCTCAACTTTCTGTCAAGCTGTGTGGATGAGAAGAATATTGAAAGATATGTCACATACAGAAAATGATCCAGCTCCTATTTTCTGTGACAATACTTCAGCAATTGCTCTATCCAAAAATCATGTGTTTCATAAGAAAAGAAAACACATTGACACTCGTTTTCATTTCATATGCGAGCTAGTCAATAATGGTGATATTGCACTACAATTCTGTGGTTCTCGAGATCACCTTGCTGATATCTTTACAAAGCCACTAGGAAAATCGGTTTTTGATTTTCAAAGACAACACTTAGGCATAATCAGTGCTCACGTTTGTAATTGTTGAGTTTAAAAGGAAGTGTTAAATATAATGTAACCTCAACAGTCTGACTATAAACTGCCAGCTGTCCTGACCAGCTGTACTTTCTATTCTTGATTTGCTTGAGCCTATTTAGCTCAACTATTTTCCCATTGCATAGAACTAACTCCTTCAGACTTACTTCTTATTGTACTCTTCTTCATACATTCTAGTATACTGTTTTCTATTCTATTCTTTCTCTCTGCATTTCTTGCTTCACAATTTATCACGAACCATACATTCCAGCCATACATTCCAGCCATAGGGTTTTTTCTATACATCCTTTGGGCCTCGACCTTTTTAGTATTTACGAGCGCTTGGACCTAGATTGTGTTAGTTTTGGTGAGGCCATGGGGCACTAGGATATGATAATTTCTTAAGCTTCTTCGCAGCCCATCATTTTTTATACGAAATGTTGGACATATCTTTTATATGTCAGTAAAGTTTTACTTAACATTTTATAAAAAAAATATATCTTGAAAGATATGTTATTATAAAAAAAGATATGTTGAAAGATACGTTGGACGTCGTTTGGTTCGCTTTTATATTTTGAGAGCATGGAGGCCATGCCTTCAATGAGAATCGATTGTTCTGCCGATTAAGCTCCTTTCGATAAATATAGGTTCGCTGAACGTGTTATTTTTTATTTCAACATATCGTAAATGCTGTGTTTGGATGTGATTGGGTTTGTTCTTTTAGCTTGTAATTATGGAGATGCTTTAGCCATGATTGTTGTGCTCACTAAGCTTGTTGAGAGAAGCACTTTAGATCTTTTAATTACTCTCTTTTTCATATCCAATTTTGGGTGCGGGTTATCTTGTTTTCATTGTACATTGAACTTGTTCATGTACCAATTGGGTTTTGTTCTTCCTTTTAGCAGATGGAAGTCATTAAATTATAATACAGTTTTTAATTTTGATGAGTAATATATATTACAGTTGGAGTCATTTTGTCATCTACTTTACTAATCTGAATCAGAATTCATCATCAGAACTAATAGTAGAACTAATAGTAGATGACGAAATGACTCCAACTGTAAATTATCCAAACAATACATGCGAAATTTCTCACTACAGAAACTTAAAAACAATACATGCCAAATTTCTCACCACATAAACTTAAAAACAAAGTACTATATAATTTGTTAAACATAATTGAATGTTGCCATCGGTGATACTAGTGTATGGAAATCATTAAATTACAATACAATTTTTAATTTTTACAATTAATATATAATTTGTCAAGCGAAATTGAATGCAGTGGTGGATGATATATATAAGGGGATCCGACCGAATATCAACATTCCTAGCAAGCTGTATATTGCTTACCCTCGGTTTTGTCACCATCCATGACACCCGTATGTCCTCTTTTCAAGTACCATGACGCAGTTCTCCAACGCATCTAGATTGAAGACGAGTGACGAGAACCTAACATTTCGGATGACACAACGCATCAAGATAAGAGAAGTGTGACGAGGACCTACCAAGTCGGATGACACTGTTTGTTTGATCTGCAAGACTTTGCAGTGAATTTTAAAGCCTAAAATTCATGTACTCATCAATGCAAACTAAATTTATAATTTCTGATTAGCATCACATACGATAAAGAATTAGCATGTGACTACCGAGCTTCCATTGAAAAATTAACATGTGACTACCGAGCTTCCATAAAAAGTAAAGGCTACTACCGAGCTTCCATTGAAAAATGGTTGAACGATGGAACCAATGTATGTCCAGTGACTCTCACTCTCGAGGTTCTTCACACCAAAGAGCTCATTCCCAATCACACTCTTTGCAGACTCATACAACAATGGTGTTGGAAGTAATAATTACAAGTCTGTGAGATTTTCAAGTCTCCGTTGATTTGTCACTTACTCAATTTGTAAGTAGTTTTGTCACTTAGCCTAATTGTCAGTCTGTCAGTCCGTAAATGCAAAGTCACCAGTTTACTCAAATTCAAGAAGGGAGATATCAATTGAACCGATCTTTATCTTTCTCGAGTTCAGTTAAGTAGATGAAGAATCAGTCGAATTAATTCTAGTCTTTAATGTTGAGTCAGTTTTACTTCTATAGGAAGTCTCAGTCATAGTCTTTATGTGTGCAAGTTTTTATTTAGTCGGGAAGAGATGCAGAGAGAACAATCGAGAGGAGCAACAATAGTTTAAGGTAGTCCAAGAAGACTGAGAGCTCAAGCTCTGTGTATGTGTTTTAAGTTACAGAAGTTGTTTACAGGTTGCTTGAGCTGAAGCTTGTCACACTTATTTTATTTTGTTTCCGTGGGTTACGCCAAATTATTAATATCAAGTAGTTTGTGTGTTAACAAATTTCATGTGTATTTCTGAGTTTATGTGTTAAGCATAACACTGTATTATTCTTCATTCGTAGATCATTTTATTAAGTGTTTTATCACACTGCGCAGTAAAATTGAGTAGGTTTTCCACTGTGTGATAAGTCTTGAGAGTTCAGTGACAGAGTTTTGTGGCACATAGTATTTGAAACTGCACTGTGTAGAATAATCTATGCAATGTAAATCTATATCTGGTATTAGAGAAGATCCATCAAGAGCAATTTGACCAGACAATGTTCTATCAGAACAAGTTTATCAGAGCAACATCTCTATCATAAGGTGAAATATGGCTTCTACTTCAAATCTACAACCTCCCACTTTTACAGGAAAGAAGTATGAGATGTGGTCCTTGACCATGAAGGCACTGTTCTGAGGTCAACATGTATGGGATATAGTTGAGAATGGCTACATGGAACCATTAGATCAGTTAACATACAATGTTCTCACACAAGCTAAGAAGGATGTCTTGAAAGATCAAAGGAAGAAGGATGGAAAGACGATGTTTTACATACATCAAGCCATGCATGAGGGCATATTCCCTAGAGTTTCATCATCAAAGAAACACAAGGAGGCATGAAACATATTAAAAACCTCTTATCAAGCTATGGACAAAGTCAAGAATTCTAAACTACAAAGTCTTAGAAGAGATTTTGAAACTCTCTCAATGAAAGATTAAGATACAATAGATTCCTTTTATACCCATGTTATTGGCCACATAAATCAAATTATGTCTGATGGCGAAACCATAGAGGATAAAAAGTTGTTGAGAAGGTACTTAAGAGTCTTCCTCTTAAATTTGATACCTTTGTTGTGACTCTAGAAGAGAGAAAATACTTGAGTCATTTTAGTCTAGATGAACAGCAAGCTTCCCTCATAAATCATGAACACGGATTAATTAAGTCAAGTATGTCATTAGAGAATGCATTTTCTGCGCAATCATCTATAAGTCGTGGAAGAGGAAGGGGGAGAGGTAACTCTAGAAAGAGAGGAAGAATTTTTGTCATAGATGGATGCAATAAGAGTCCTCGAAATACAAGTGGAAGAGGTCAAAACCCAAATACTAGTTAGCAAAGTGGTCATAGAAATGACAAAACAAAGATTAAGTTCCATTACTGCGTGGAGTTTCAATGAATAAAATAGTATGTGTAGTATCAAGAAAAGAGAAAGTGGTGTAGAGATGAAAACAACACTCCAATATCAAGTGCATGATGATTCCTTGCTATGACATTTCATATTTGGACATTTGAACTTTGTTGTTCTGAAGATGCTACACACAAAGGATATGTGAAAACTGCATATTTTGCAAGCAGCATAGAGAATCAAGCATATCATTGAATTCAACAATGTTATTGCGTAATGAAAGACTTTAATAGTAATATTTTAAGAGGTTCACTTGAAAAATTTATTTCCATTAACTTAACATTATTTCAGGCAAGTCATATTTTTTTTTTTGAAGTTGGTCTTGTAGTTTACATTGAAGAGTGTGACATACAAGAAGATGACATTGAATTAAGCAGTAAAAATGTCAGAGATTAAGTTTTACTTTGATAAATTAAGAGGTAAACATTAAAATTAAGCCATATTGTGACATTTTAAATGTAATAAGATGAATAACTTTAATGGAGTGAGCCATATTGACAATTATTGGGTTGCCTTTCCATTTAAGAATAAACTATTCATCAAAATTTAATATCGTTTAAGAATAAAATATTTGTAAAAATGATAAAACACTAATTGTATTCAAACATTATAATTCATGGTGTTTATTGCTGCTATGAAGATTTAAATGCAATGACGTTTATTGATGGTATAAAGATTTAAATTCACTATTTCCTCAAGAATTATATTTATTGTTTAGTCAATATTAACATTTTATTCCTATAATATTATTAACATTAATGTCACATTGTTAACATAACATTATTAATGAAATATCTTCATCTTAATACTATTAAAATTAATATTAACATTAATGTAACATTATTAAAATTATATTTATGTAACATTATCATTATTAAGATTAATAATGTAACATTATTATAATATTAATGTGTCATTAATGTAACATTATTAATTAAGTGGATACTTGCTTAACATTAATATCATTAATTATAAAACTAATATTATATAGTTATTAGAAACATAATTATTTATATTTAAAAATAAGATAAGTTTACAAAGAAAATATTTAATAATTTTATTTTAAATAGTCTAAAATTATTAGAATTGTATTGAATAAATAATAACACATACTATCACTATATTATTATATATTTATTTATTCCTTCCCATATCATTACAATATTTATTATTATTAAAGATACAATAATACCTACTACTATATTATTATATATTTATTTATTCCTTCCTATATCATTACTATATTTATTTTGGTATTACTATATTTATTCATTACTATTAATGTATTTTACATTAGTAGTACATTAGCACAATATGATATTATTACATTAATTTTAAACAATAATAATATTACATTGTTACATTAATAATATTACTATGAGGATTTTTAATAATATGACTATTATATATTTTCTAATAAATGATTATATATTTATTAGCATGTATTGGATGGACACATTTACAAAATAAATAATTAAATTTGTAGGGGAGATATTTAGGGTTTATGGTTAAGGAGGGATATTTAAGAGATTAATTAACTATGGTGATCCATCACACTCATTCCAAAAATCTCTCCACACAAAATTATAAAGTTTTCCAAAATTTTATCTAAAACATTAGTTTGAAATTTAATTACTCTCTTACAATTATGTTATTTTAACTATCCAACTAAATCTACAAAACTTTAAAAAATTGTTGAAACTTATTAATTATTTCCTTAAAAGAATAGTAAAACCTACTATTACTATTTTATTGTATATTTATTTATTACTTTGGATAAATAGCAAAACCTAGGATTTATATATTTATTTGTTACTTTGGATAAATAGTAAAACTTAGTATTACTATATTATTCTATATTTATTTATTAATTCATTTCTATTATATATTTTTTTTGACGAAAACGGTTATGTTGCATTAAGCGGCATTCTAGCCAGCCAGAATAAAAAAGTTACAAATCTGAAGAAGATTGGTGACCTCTAACAGTGCTTCCAACCTTCTTGTGAATGTCTTGGGAGACCAATCCTCTCTGCTCCTTGAGCTAATTCGATGATATGACAAAGATTGCGTACATGAGTAAATTCTCACAAACTGTGAGCATAGCAAAAGACAGAAGCAAAGCATTATACCAAGGGGGCTGAAGTTTTCCCCTTAATGTAGGGGTCCAACATTTTCTGAGAACCTAAAGAAATGTTGGAGGCTACCTCCTTTTCTCTGCACGCTTTGTTGGTCCTTCGCCCTCGGGTTAGGGGTGGGGACGGGGCTGAATTGTCTTCAGGTTCAGAAGTTCCCCCAGAGATGCTAGAGGGGAGTGTAACAACCAGGCCTGCATGGGCAAAGGGTTTCGGATCTAAAGCCCGAACTTCTCTCGCTGCTACTGAATCTGGGGGGGTGGATTCCGGAAGGCTTTCATCTGCTGGAGGATCTTCCTTGACTGTTGTTGCTTCTGGTTCTGGGGCTTCATCTTCCTTTAGTGCATCAAAACTGTTTTTATTTTCTAGAGTTGCCTCTGCTGAATAAGTGGCCTTCGGGGCCTGGGCTTATGGATCATTTCGCTTTGACTGCCTTCGTCGGTTAGATACGGGCTGAAAATCATCTTCTTTGAATGGTCCCGGTTCCTCAGAGGCTTTGGGGCAGTTCCTTGCGAAGTGACCGTAAGCATGGCACCGGAGGCACTTAAAAGGAATCTGCTCGTAGTCCAGCTCTTGGATATGGCACCATTCCCCCAGGGAGAGCTTAATGGCTTCTGGAAGACCTTTCTCAAGGTTAACCTCAACACAAATGAGAGCGCAGGTATACTGGTCCCCTTTCAGCTCTGCGCTGTCCAGGAACCGCCCAAGCTTATTCCCAATGTCCTCCAGATAACTTGTCCCCCAGAGATGCAAGGGAAGGTGAGGCAGCCTAACCCAAACAGGAGCTGCGATGATCTCGACTTCGGGGTTGAAGTCAATAGTCCAGGGGGCTAAGAACAGTCCTCTCGACCCCATGAAATAGGGTCCAGATCTGAAAACTAGGTCACAGTCCTCTTTGGTCAAGAAACTGAAGACAAAAAAACCCCTACCTACTGCGAACAGAGAAGCTGTTCCCTTTATCAACGATTTCCAGCGATCTTCCATCCATGCCTCCACCGTTTTGGGGCTAGGCCATAACCCCGTAAACTTTCCGATGAGGGACTTTTCTGCTAGAAGGAGGCCAAGAGAGCAAGGCTGCTCTGGAGATAGTTCCAGAGAAGGGATCTCCTCCATCTTCTTAACAAACTTAGACGAGAGAGAAGGCTTGGATTTGGGTCTTTCCGAGCGGACTAACGCTTTGAATGCTTCCAAAGGGTCTTTGCCCCTTTCGACATTCGGATCTGGGGCCATCGTAGCCGACCTCCAGCAACAAGAAGACAACCCGCATGCAAAAGCGCGTATCCCCGTGACCGGCTGCTGTAAGAGGCCAAGACCACGCGCTGAAACACCCAGTCCACGCGCTGAAACACCGATCCATTGTTACTCAGGCCACGCAGGAGGAGCTGATTCACGGCTTTGTATGCATAGAGCGTCGAAAAGGGGGTCACGACCTTCAGACCTTCAAACACCGCCCTTGAGCCAGATCCGTGTGCTGGCAGCGAGGGCATCCAAAACAAAGATCCGGAGCAAGAATTCGAGGTGCCGGCCAAGCTAAGCCTGGCCGTCGAGAGGGCCGAGGCTGCCTGTGCGCGCGGCTAGGGTTCCCATTGTAGTAGTTTCATCTACTTCCAGAGTGGATGTCATTCTTGATAAACCTTTTGACATTAAAGGTGAGTGGGCTTGGCCCGGAAATGGTTAAACTCTCACGGCGAGCCACGCCCTCGCTCGGGATTCAGCACAGAACCTGTCCGTCTTAACGAGAGCGACCTTACCACTACGCTGCCTCCACTGACCTTCATTCATTGCTATTATATTATTCTATATTTATTTATGACTTTATTGCTAGATTACTATATTTATTCATTATTATTAACTTGTTACTACTATATTATTCTATATTTATTTATTACTTTATTGCTAGATTACTATATTTATTCATTACTATTAATGTGTTTTACATTAATTAATAGTATATTAGCACATTATAAAATTAATACATTAATAATATAACATTATTTTTTAACATTAACATTACATTAGCTTTAAACATTAATAATATATTAGAATTAAACATTAATAATATTACTTTATTTTGAAGATTGTTAGTAATATTATTTTGAAGATTAAGATTATTAATATATGATGATTAAATATTAATATTAATAAATTGCCAAGGTTAGTATTTAGAGTTAGGGTTANTTATTAACTTGTTACTACTATATTATTCTATATTTATTTATTACTTTATTGCTAGATTACTATATTTATTCATTACTATTAATGTGTTTTACATTAATTAATAGTATATTAGCACATTATAAAATTAATACATTAATAATATAACATTATTTTTTAACATTAACATTACATTAGCTTTAAACATTAATAATATATTAGAATTAAACATTAATAATATTACTTTATTTTGAAGATTGTTAGTAATATTATTTTGAAGATTAAGATTATTAATATATGATGATTAAATATTAATATTAATAAATTGCCAAGGTTAGTATTTAGAGTTAGGGTTASGTTTTAGTTTAARGTTCAAATTTATGAGACAAAATCTATAATTAATAATGTGAAAATAATCGTTACAAACAATGCATAAAGTAGTTGATATTATTGATAATAAATTTCATCTTGTTCATTCATTATAATAAACTCTGATAATATTGGTAATAAAGTAATTGATATTATTGATAATACAAGGACTCTTTTCAATTGTGATGCAAAGGGTAAATCTAATGGCTTTGAGCTCGTGTCTAACTCATGTGCATAGTGGTTAAATTATTTTCATATTTATTAAGGATGTGCTATATCTTTATTAGTTGGATTGAGACGATTATTCACCCCAATTAGATACTTCGGATTGCAGTGAAGATTAATACTTTAGGTTGACAATGAAGGGAGTACATAGAAGAATAACTCAACTTTGCATGTATATCATTTTAGTTTTATAAATAAGTTTATAGTGTGTACTAATTAATAATGAAAGTATGGGTTATTAGTTAGAAAAATAATATAGGTGTGAATTATTGTATCGTGTATCCTTAAAATTTCTCAAGTATATTATCATACAACTTTTGATGTGTCAAAAACCCTGTAAATATGATTCTGATAACTCGAAAAGCTTGCTCAAATTATGGAGTGTAGACTCCACATTAGAAAGACATGAGCCATTGATCCAACTTTAATGGTCGATTGCACCATATATGAGACAACGACTTGATAGTATGGATAATCTTTCAAGGACAGGGCATATATGTTGTACTTAATTATAACGAGTTATAGGATTGAGTTGTATCATAGATTATATATAATACCGAAATAAAGCATCTATATTGAAGATGATAACTCAAGTATACATTGAAGATGATAACCCAAGTATCAACAAACTAAAGCTTCTAATAAACATTTAACCTATATCTAGATGTTTATGTTATTTGGATTTCAAATATCTGAAATAATCGTATATACATAAAAAAAATAAAAAAAAATAATATGCTCTAATCAGGAGAATACCATATATCTTGTTGAAGAAGTAATAAAGCTATCCAAAGGTCCCTTGATTCAGCGGATTCAGCAATCCGATTCAATAATCCAGGGGTTCTGATTTATACACCAAGTTCTATATGGAGCAGGTCGAAATGGATGAGCGATCTAGGAAAACAACAATGATCAGTGATTTATACACCAAGTTCTATATGGAGCAGTTCGAAATGGATGAGCGATCTAGGGAAACAACAACAATGATCAGGGATACAATAGGCGTCACGCAAATAATTAAATGAGACACTGGAGAGATAAATGACAAGCCACGTGCTCGAGGGGAGATATAATGAAAAATTTGGTACAAAAGGAAGAGGTAATGAAAAATTTGTTATAAAAGGAGGCGGCCAGGCCACTTGTCATATGGGAGGTGGTAAAATGTACGGCAAGCCACTAGAGGGAAGAGGTAATGAAAAATATGTTATAAAAGGAGGCGACCAGTCACTAGTCAATATGGGAGGTGGTAAAATGTAAGGACATAAATGTTAAATGAATAGGTAAATGTTAGAATTAAAGTAATTTTTGTTTGTATTTTCTAAATTATGTTATGTGGCAATTGATATCACTGTAGTATTTCTTTAATTATGTTTATTATGTTTAGTATAAGTGAAAAAATAAATATGATGAAAGTACTATTTTATAAATGTAAGGGAGTTAGTTCTCGTAATTTTATTCATTGATTTGGATGTAAGATTAAGAATATGTAAGCATTTTCAATTTCTTTCTAGAAAGAAACACATGGACATATTTACTTGAACATATAACTTTTTAAGAAGAAACACATATTCTTAATCATTAGACCCATTCAAATTGTACGTTAATCAACATTCTTAACAAGCTGTATATTGCTCACCCTCAATTTTTCACCATCCATGACACCGGTATGTCCACTTTTCAAGTACCATGACGCAGTTCTCCAACGCATCTAGATTGAAGACGAGTGACGAGGACCTAACATTTCGGATAACAGAACACATCGAGATAAGAGAAGAGTGACGACGATCTACCAAGTCGGATGACACTATTTGCTTGATTTGCATGACTTTGCATTGAATTTTGAAGGCTAAAATTCATGTACTCATCAATGCAAAATAAATTTATAATTTCTGATTAGCATCACGTACGATAAAAAAAACATACAATTTGAGCCGCGGGATTGGACTGTCAGATTATTGAATATTCAATTCAACTTTGCGCTCGCTGCACGTAACATTACAGTCAAAGTCAAGTCATTAAAAGGCGGAAAACGTGAGGAATGATGTTGAGCGCATAGATTTTATCGTAATGTCTTCTAGACGTTGTAAATGAATTTTATTCTAATGTCTTCTAGAAGGAGTAAATAATGTCGATTCCATGTTATTAGCTTTCCAATTGGACTCTGCCAATCGTAAGCTGGTCATGGTTTGAAAGTTTAGGCCAGAAGATTCTTGAATGGCTGGTCGAAGAGAGCCTATAAAACAAAGTGTAATCAATCATTCATTTCCATAATAAAAATCTATTTCCCAAGTCTTTCAAGATCAAAATGCTCGGCACAATCTTTGGACCCTCTTTCTTTTATACAATCTCAAGTTTCAAGATTAAAATGCCCGGCAAAAGATTGAATTTTCATTTATGTAGAGGTCCTCAACTTTCCGCGTCGTAAAGCTTTTGGAAAGTAGATTCGTATCACAGCTTCTGTAATTTCGGTTTTGGTTCATAATTTTGTTAGTTTATCGGCGTACCCTAGAAGTTTTTTCTTGTGATCATCTCTTGATTTTTCATTCTTTTAGAAGTTTTTCATCATATTTTTTATGCTCTAAACAGGTTTGGGAATAGTATCTATCTATGTAGATCCATGGTTTCCTGCTCTGATAATCCGCCAGCGGTAACATTATTTTTTGTGTTATGGTGATTTGTTATATGATCCACTGTTTGTGAGCCGTAGATCAAGGATATTGACCTCAATACTTCTCTTCTCTGTCAGTGGTCGACGGCCTTGTGATATTTTCTTAAAGACCTACAAGGTTTTTAATTTTCTGGGGATGGTTTCGCTTTGCTAGCTAGGGTTTCCAACATAGGGGGTTATAGAATTCAAGAGCTTGTAAAGAATGCTGCCAGAGACAGGAAATAAACCTGTGGATCTCTCTATATCTGTATCTATCCCGCCCTTATTCAAGTGTCCCATATCTTTGGAACTGATGACGGACCCAGTGATCCTATCCACGGGAATGACCTACGACCGAGCTTCCATTGAAAAATGGTTGAACGATGGAAACAATGTATGTCCAGTGACTCTCGAGATTCTTCAGAGCAAAGAGCTCATCCCCAATCACACTCTTTACAGACTGATACAGCAATGGTGCGTTGTCAACGGTTGTAATGGCCTCGTCAGAATTTCGACACCTAAGCCCGTTGCAGAGACGAGAAAAGTGCCCCAAATAATTCAGGATATTCAAAATGCAACTCCAGATAGACTTCAAGCTTTGAAGAACCTGAGAAGTCTAGCGAGGGCCGGCGAGAGGAAAAGACAGTTTCTCTTATCCGAGGGAGTTTTTCCTGTTCTTATCCATGTTTTGGATTCAGAGGCCTCGCTGATTTCTGAAATGGGTGTAGATCGTGAGGCATTGGAAGAAGCAATCGGTGCAATTTCACTGTTCTCTGTGGATGATATACGTAATAGAAGAGTTTTCATGAGGCATTCTGTACTGGCAACCCTGGAATGGGTGTTGGCAAAGTGTAATCTGGAGGCGAGAATGAACGTAGCATCTATTGTGGAAAAAATGGCAAACGACAGAAATTCTTCTAGACAAATTGGAACGAAAGACGGAATCATAGACGGACTGCTGACGCTGTTTGACGAAAATCTATATCCTTCAGCCATGAAGGCCAGTCTGAAGGCATTATTTCCTTTGTGTAGCGTGACTAAAAATAGAGTGAAGATCGCCAAAGCAGGTGTCGTTACTCGTTTGATTGAGCTTCTTCCTGGTGCAGACACAGACATGGCAGAGCAATCGTTGGCGATTTTGGAGGCACTTTCTACCATTTCAGAAGGCCGGTCTGCCATAGTGGGCCATGCCCTAGCGGTACCGACTATTGTTAGAAGTTTGCTGGCCGTGTCTGATACTGGAACTAACTATGCAATTGGGATTCTATTGAGAGTCTGCCTCAACTCTGCAGAAGAAAAGCTGCTGAAAGAATTTGTCCAGATGGGCACCCTTGAGAGACTGCTTTTTCTGTTGCAGATGGACTGTTCACCGAGGACAAAGCAGAAAGCAAATGAGCTCCTTAGGTTCCTTTCTCCCCTGCACCAGAATAGTTCATTCAATGATTCTTATTGTCGAGAGCTATAATTATTCTTACAATACTCTATTTTTTACAATAATCAATTTCTTAAAACAATATAGCTTTCAGTCTGAGATCCTTTCTTAGAGGAGTTGTTTCAAGGTTTATTTATATGAAATATTAATAGTAATATAGGTAAAATAAAAATGTATGGTTTATCTGTGGGCCAATTGTTCTTGCAGAGCTCGGATCGGTGCCATATCTCTCGTTCCGGCAATATTTAATACTATAAAATGTAATTAATACTATAAAATGTAATTGCGTATTTCATTGCATGTACAGAAGTCACATGAGCTCCCGGCCCTATCGATATTATCGATAGTTGTTTATTTGTAGAATCTCTGGATGCACATAGGTATTATAAATATGTAAGACTATTTTTCAGGTACTACATAGTCAGAGATGTTTATGCAATCTTAATAGGATAGAAAATGAAGAGTACTTTTTAAAGTTTATGTAAAATTAGAATTCTAATAGGTTAATTCATGACAATTAAAGGTAATTTTATTTATTTGTTATTAAAATTTAACTAAAAATATAACAAAATATTAAAATTATTTTTTCTATATTAAAGGTTATTAAATTAATATTCATTAAAATGGAAGTGTAGAGTATTACAAATCAATAATGTTGAAATCTCTTTATTAAATTAATATGAAAAATATTTTGTCTATATTAAAGGTTATTAAATTAATATTCATTAAAATGAGAGTGTAGAGTATTACACATCAACAATGTTGGAAGCTCTTTATTGAATTAATGTAATAGATACATATAAATACAACAAGATTATGTTAAGATATACAAAATATTTTGATCATGTAGTTAAGAAAATATTTCAACCTCACACTATACATAGAACTATTTACTTGGAGAGAATCTTTCAAATTCAACCAGATCTTACCACCTCCTAAAGACTAGGAACACACTCTTCTAGTAGAGAATAACTCTACCCAATAATGACCAATAATCATAACAATGTCAAATATGTTCACACATAATACATGTAGAAGTTAAGTATTATAACACTTTTCTTTAACAAGCATTTGTCTTAATATCCATCACCCTAGATCTTCATTAATACATTCTCTTCTACAACACATGATCCACTATAAATGAAAGAACCTCGTGATCAACAAAGTCTATCTCTAGTCCATTTTGGCACTTTCATATCTCACCTCGATCATACAAATATCACCAAAGTGTCAACGCCCATATAAAGGAACAACCATCCATCGGAATGCATGTGTGTCGCTACAACCTCTGGTCTAATAAGAACGTCCTTCATGTACATGGTTCATTCAACCTATTGATAAACTTTGGTTGAATGTAGAACCTCTCAGAGACTAAAACCAATAGCATGGTCCATCCTAGTCTAAAATAACTCTATCTTAGAGGTTACTACACTATACCAACAAGCTATCCAAATTATCTAGGACACATGCCAAAAGGGGTAAGCATATCTATCGAGGTCTTAGAGAAATATTCCCTTTACATGTTACATAGATATAGGTACATACATTACATACTCCACTAATGAAAATACTAGGTACACACTCAAACTTTTCAAAGACCACCACTTAGAACATGAAATCATAGACTTGCTACAAATACAATGTGTGACTCACATTAACATATGGTCTTGAGTATGTTATTGTTCAACACACCACTCAAAATTTGTTCTTCGTTTGTTTGCAGTCATTTGATCTTCTTATGTTATCATCTTCATTGATATCTGAACACTACCATAAGAACTATCATTGGATTCCATTGGACTAAGCTTTCTTCACTATGGATTTCATCTTTGAACTTGCTTCCTCCTTCATATTGTACATGTATAAAAATCGTTAATGTCCATATAAAAAGAAATCCATCTACCGAGATACATTGGTACCATACGATGTACTCACTAGTTCTCTAGGAATCATTTTCACCTACATGATTCATCCACACATTAGACTCTCCTTTAATCATAACTTGGTCCGAGCCCTCACATTATGAGATTACTCCATCTCACCTTATCCCCCTTAATCAAAGATATAATTTCTCTTAGTCAACGTCAAGCTATCATACAAGTACATCTCCCACCCTCGTACCTACCTAGTTGTTAATTCCACAACTTGATCCTATACTTTACAACTTGGATCAAAACTCTAGGGTGTCAAGTATAAGCCATCATGCACCCATGCAACACATATGCTCAATTACAACATTACAACAAAGCTAGTGAAATCAACTTGCCTACTACTAAGATTTACAGGTTGGACCAAAACTCTAGGGTGTCATGTACAACCCATTATGCACCCTTGCAACACATATGCTCAATTACAACATTTCAACCGAGGTAGAACAAATATCCACTACAACGACACAAAGTTACCTTGTATCAATCATAAGCACATTACATAATATGACCAATAATCATAACAACTTCACATATGATTACACATAATACAAGTAGGAGTTACATATTCTAAAAATATTATCATAGAAATTCACATCACCATATCAATATTTATTTTTAATATTTTAAATCAAAATATCAATATTTATTTTTAATATTTT
>SNQJ01S0036587.1:71647-84115 GCA_010110895.2 Picea sitchensis
CGTGACTAAAAATAGAGTGAAGATCGCCAAAGCAGTTGTCGTTACTCGTTTGATTGAGCTTCTTCCTGGTGAAGACACAGACATGGCAGAGCAATCGTTGGCGATTTTGGAGGCGCTTTCCACCATTTCAGAAGGGCGGTCTGTCATAGTGGGCCATGCCCTAGCGTTACCGACTATTGTTAGAAGTTTGTTGGCCATGTCTGATACTGGCACTCACTATGCAGTTCCGATTCTATTGAGAGTCTGTCCAACTCTGCAGAAGAAAAGCTGCTAATAGAATTTGTCCAGATGGGCATCCTTGAGAGACTGCTTTTTCTGTTGCAGATGGACTGTTCACCAAGGACAAAGCAGAAAGCAAATGAGCTCCTTAGGTTTCTTTCTCCCATGCACCAGAATAGTTCATTCAATGACTCTTATAGTCTAGAGCTATAATTAATCTTGCAATACACTATTTCTTACAATAATTAATTTCTTAAAACAATATAGCTTTCAGTCTGAGATCCTTTTGTAGATGAGTTGTTTGAGGGTTTATTTTTATAAAATATTAATAGTAATATAAGTAAAATAATACTGTATGGTTTATCTATGGGCCAAATGTTTTTGCGGCTGAGCTCTGATCGGTGCCATATCTCTGGTTCTCTCAATATTTAACCAATTCCTGCGCTGTGCCTCATAAGTATTATCAATATTTATTTATTAATACTATAAAATGTAATTGCCTATTTCATTGCATGTACATAAGTCAGCTGAGCTCCCGTGCCGTATCGATATTATCCATAGTTGTTTATTTGTAGAGTGTAGATGCACATAGGTACTATAAATATGTAAAACTATTTTTCAGGTATTACATAGATATTAAGAGTTACAAATGTTTGCAATCTTAATATGATATAAAATGAAAATAAGTTTTGTAAGTTTATGTAAAATTAGATTTCTAATAGGTTAATTCATGAAAATTAAAAGTAATTTTATTTATTTGTTATTAAAATTTACTTAAAAATATAACAAAATACTAAAAAGAAAAATTCTATATTAAATTTATTAAATAAATATTCATTAAAATGGGAGATTAGAGTATTACACATCAACAATGCTTAAGCACTCTATTGAATTAATGTAATAGATATATATAAATACAACAAGGTTGTGTCAAGATACATAAACTATTTTGATTACATAGTCTATTTGTTCACTAATCAAATATTTCAACCTCACACCATACTAGGAACTATCTAGTTGGAGAGAATCTTTCAAATCCAACAGGATCTAACCACCTCCTAAAGATTAGGAACAAAATCTTCTAGTAGAGATGAACTCTACCCAATAATGACCAATAATCATAACAATGTCAAATATGTTCACATAATACAAGTAGGAGGTACATATTCTAACGCTCTCCCTTAACAAGTTTTTGTCTTAATCTCCATCGACTAAGGTCTTCATTAACACCTTCTCTTCTACAACACATGTTCCACTATGAATCAGAGAACCTTGTGATCAACAAAGTCTATCTCTAGTCCGTGACACTTTCATATCATACCTCAAACATACAAACATCACCGAAATGTAGATTTTAACCTTGTACGATATTTTCATGCAAATAGATTTTCAATAAAAAAACATAAAAGATACAATGGAAAATTCACACATTACACAAAGATTTTTCCCCTGGAAACCCAAACCAGGAAAAGCAATATATTCTACATTCATTCATAGTGATACATTGTTTACAATACAATATACATACAGGAGCCAATGACAACCAAAACCCTAACCCAATGACTTGGATTAGTCAACAACCCTAATTCCTTAACCAGAAATAGAAAACGATTGGAAAAAATCATGTTCCAAAAAAATGTCCAACAATGGACACAAAAATCGAGGCAACACGAAAAATGAGGCAAAAAGTGACACAGTTCTTGAGCAAAAAATTTATCGGTGGTGCAACCCCTGAACCCCACACAGGGGGGCTATCCTCGGCGCAACGTAGAAGACGCTAGTACTAGTCATGTAAAGAATATAACACATACCCAACATTCTCCCACTTGTTGTTTTCATTGGATACAGGCGGTTACAAGGTTACAATCCAAGGTAGCAATGCCCATGTATCCTCTACACCAAGATAAATTCTTAGTGCTCATAAATTTTGTTAATGAATCTGCAACATTATTCAATGTGTACAGCTTCATCAACAACACTTTTTTTTCGTCAACCATGTCTCTCACAAAGTGATATTGAATATCAATATGCTTTGTCTTTGATTGATAAGTCGGGTTCTTCTTCATAAAAGTTTCACTTTGACTGTCACAATCTATCCTTACAACTTGTTGTACCAACTCAATACATGAACAAAATATTTGTAACCATATTGCTTCCTTACTTGTATGATTGGTTGCCATGTATTCAAGTTTTGTAGTTGAAAGTGTCACTACATCTTGTCTTTTTCTCATCCAACCGATTGCTCCTCCAAACATGTTAAACACATACCCACTTGTAGATCTCCTAAGATCCAAATCTCTAGCCCAGTCGGCATCCACAAAGCCATGTATGTCCAACACTCTATCTAATATTGGTCTTCCTCGATATCACAATCCCTAGCTACCAGTGCCACGATAATACCTGAAAACCCTTTTTATTGTTGTCCAATGCTCCTCTCCTGATTTTGACATATACCTGCTCAAAACTCCCACAGCATGTGCAATATTTGGTCTAGTATAGACCATTGCATACATCAAACTATTAATTTCACTTGCATATGGAACACGAGACATGTCCTCCTTATCTTCCTGTGTCTTGAGACACTGATCCGCAAATAACTTTACACCAACAGAAATAGGGACCTTGACAGGTTTACATTCCTACATATTAAACCTTTGCAATATTGTCTCGACATATTTTCTATCATTTTAACCATAGTTTCCTCTTTTTATGATCTCTTTTAATTTCCATTCCCAAAATGAATTTTGAAGCACCTAGATCCTTCATGTAAAATTTAGAGGACAACTGAGTTTTCACATCCTGGTTAATCTCATTGTTGTTTCCTATCAACAACATTTTATCCACATACAAGACCAAATAAATGAAATGATCACCAATTAATTTAAAATACACACAGTGATCCTCTTTGCTTCTTGTGAAGCCAAGTCCCGCCATATAAGTAACAAATTTTTTATACCACATCCTTGGTGATTATTTTAATCCATACAGGGAATTTTTCAACATCCATACCAAATCCTTCTTTCCCTTCATAGTAAAGCCTTCTAGCTGCTTCATATAGATTTTTTCTTCCAGTTCCCCATGTAGGAATGTTGTCTTCGCATCCATCTGTTCTACTTCAAAATAAAATGCCACAAAAACAAATAACATAAATCCTATAGAAGTTAACTTGGAAACAAGAGAAAAAATCTCACCATAATCAATTCTCTCAACCTGGAAATAACCCTTTGCTACTAACCGAGCTTTGTATTTATCCACTTTTCCTTCTACATTCAGCTTCTTTTTAAATACTCATTTGCTTCCAATGGGATTTCTTTGATTTGGAAGCTCCACTAGATCCCAAGCCTCATTCTTATCCAAGGATGTGATTTCTTCATCCATGGCCTCTTTCCAGATCTTTTCATCCTTTAAATCCATTGCCTCCCTGACAGTTCTAGGATCACCATCAATTATAGACAAAGAAAAATTTGAATGAAAATCAGATGGAGTATACCTTTCCAGTATCCCTCTTTCTCGAACCAATCTCCTCAATACTGGAGTATAAGGATCTTATTCTTCTGATCCATGTTCTTTTGTAGAGTCTGATTCATCATCCTTTAAATCAAACTCTATTTTCTTTGGTTCTTCCTTACTTGGTAGGACTTACTATTTAACAACACCCTTCATTTATCTAAATACTACATCTTGGCTACACACAATCTTATTAGTTTATGGGTTCCAAATATTTTAACCTTTGAGACGATCTTTATACCCAATAAATATACACTTTTCAACCTTCTTATCTAGCTTACTCTTGTTTTCCTTTGGAACATGAACATATGCCTCATAGCCAAATACCTTGACATGTGTGAGAGAAGGCTTATTACTAGTCCATACATCTTATGGAGTCTATTAATCCATGACTGATGAGGGTTATCTATTCACCAGGTAAAATGTAGTACCCACTGCCTCTTCCCAGAATTATTTCCCTAACCCGACACCATTGTCATCCACCTTACTTTTTCCATCAACATCTTGTTCATCCTTTCTGCAACTCCATTCTGTTGAGGGGTATATGGAGTATCATTATTCCTTGCTATACCACAATTCATACAGAATTCTTCAAATTCATTCCCGCAGAATTCTCCGCCATTATCTATCCTCAACACCTTAATTATTTTCTTTGTTTGATTCTCAACAAGATCCTTAAACTAACCCTATAAAAGACTTCAAATTTATTCCCGAGGAAATATATCCAAGTATTCCTCAAGAATTCATCTATAAATGAGACATAGTACACAAATTTTCACAATGATGGAACCGACATAGGTCCAAGCACACCACTATGAACTAGCTGTAAAATTATTTCTAACCCCATTGCACTAGAGGGTAATCTTACCCAATTATGCTTCCCATATACACAATGTTCAAAGAAATCAAAATGCAGAGAGAAGTTAGACATACCTTCAACCATACCTTTACCATGTAGTAGTTGAAGACCCTTCTCTCCGGTATGCCCCAGTCTTTGATGCCACAACATAAACTTTTCTCCAGAGACTGTAGGAGTTTTTTATTCTTCAACTGCAATATCAGGAACAATGAAACTATTACACCTATCACTAAAATTTCTTCCTTGCAACTTATATAGAGTTCCAAACTGAACTCCCTTTGACAACACCATTGTTCCTCGAACCATCCTACAAGTTTTGTTTTCAAATATAGTTTCTACCCATGCATCATCCATTTTTTTTACAAAAATCAAATTTATGGCCAAACCTAGGATGTGCATAAAACCAGATAGTGTTCTAATGCTTCCATATATGATCCTCAACTTGAATTTTCCTCATCCCATGATTTTGGTTGTCATGTCATCACCTAGGAAAACATTATTTCCATTATAACTTTCATTTTCACAGAACCACTCCCTATAGGGAGTAATATTAAAGGATGAAACTGATTCAACCAACCATGCCTCATGATCTACATGTGTGCTTGAAGAAGCCAAGTACACATCCTCTCCTTCTTCCTTGGAGGTATTTTTTTCTATAGAAGGAGCTTCTTCAGATCCCTTCTTTTTCTAAATTTTGGATCTACACTACTTCTTGTAGTACCCTTATTTTCCACATATCTAGCATATCTTTACAAACTTTATGGGAGATTTATATCTACCCTTAGACTTATATCTCCCACTTGAGGAATTAGATCTATTTCTTTCCTAGGAGCATCCTCTTGCAAATAGTGTGTATGTGCTCTGTCCTACCATGTTCTTCCATATCATCTCCTATGACAACAAGGATGATATCACTTCATCAAACTTCAAGGAAATTCTATTACTACCTATGGCCAAAACCATACTATTCCACAGTTCTTGTAAAGAGAACAATAAACTGATAGACTTATCTTCATCTAAAATTTTAATCACAATAGATAGTAATTGACTTACCACAGTATTGAAGGCATTCAAATGCTCTTCCACCGAGTCTCCATCTCTCATCCTCATGTTATATAGCTTATTTCTCAGGAAAAGTTTATTTACTAGCGAGTTAGACTGATACAACTTCCCCAACTTACCCCATAAATATTTGGCTATAGATTCCTCTTACACATTAGTAATACTGAATCTAAGAGACACAGTTAGATTGTGCTCTTTGTAGTTCGATACAATTTTTTCCAGTCATTTGCTAAAGTTCCTGTAGGTGCAGTACCTGGATCCACTACGATCCATTAATCTCTATCCACCTACAGATCTTCCATCTTGAGCTTCCAGAAATCAACACTTTTCCCATTAAACTTCTCGATCTCCATTTTCGAACTGCTCGCCATTTATTTTTACCTGAAAAATCAATACCACAGATCTCCCACTGTAGCAAGGATTATCACAGTCATGATCTAAACCCTTGACCATAAAGGCATCCCCTTAAATCCAATAAAGCTCTAATACCAAATGTAGATTTTAACCTTATATAATATTTTACTACAAATAGATTTTCAATAAAAGAACAGAAAATATACAATGGAAAATTCACACATTACACAGATATTTTTCCCCTGGAAACCCAAACCAGGAAAAACAACATATTCTATATTCTTTCATAGTGATACATTTTTTACAATACAATATACATATCAGAGCCAGCGGCATCCAAAACCCTAACCTAATGACCTATATTAGTAAATAACCCTAATTCCTTAACCCGAAATAGAAAACCACTGGAAAAAACCATGTGCCAAAAAACCACCCAACAATGGGCATGTAAATTGAAGCGACATGAAAAATGAGGAAAAAAAGAGACATGCTTCTCGAGGAAAAAACATTCTCAGTGGAAGTTCCCATGAACCCCTGTTAAGGGGGTATATCANCACATACCCAAAAAAAAATATCAACATCCATATAAAGGAACAACCATCTATTAGAATGCATGGGTGTTGCATCAACCGTTAGTCTAATAACAACTTCCTTCATTTGCATGGTTCATTCAACCTATTGATGAACTTCAGTTGAATGAAGAACCTCTCAGAGACTAAAACTAATAACATGGTCTACCCTAGTCTAAAATAACTCCAGTGTACAAATTACTGCAATATACCAACAAACTATCCAAATTATCAAGGACACATGCCAAAAGGGGTAAGCATATGTATCGAGGTCTTAGATAAATATGCCCTTTACATGTTACATAGATATAGGTACATACATTACATACTCCACTAATGAAAACACTAAGTACACACTCTAACTTTTCAAAGACTGTCACTTAGAACATGAAATCATAGACTTGCTACAAATACAATGTGTGACTCACGTTAACATATGGTCTTGAGTATGTTATTATTCAACAAAACACACAAACTTTTACCTTCATTTGTTTGTGGTGATTTGATCTTCTTTTGTTGCCATCTTCATGGCTACCTCAACACTACCATAAGAATTATCACTACCTTTCCTTGGACCAAGATTTCTTCACTATGAGTTTCATCCTTGAACTTGCTTCCTCCTTCCTTTTGTACATGTAGAAAAATCATTAATGTCCATATAAAAATAAATCCATCTACCATGATACATGGGTACCATTCATTGTGCTTGCTAGTTCTCTAGGAATCCTTTTGACCTACATGGTTCATCAACATGTTAGAATCCTCCTTAATCATAACTTGGTCCCAACCTTCACATACTCAAATTACTCCATCTCAGAGTCTCCCGCTTGATCGAAGATATAATTTCTTTGCGTCAACATCAAGCTAGCATACGAGTACATCTCCCACCCTCGTACCTACCTAGTTGTTAATTCCACAACTTGATCCTACATCCTCTCTATGCATGAGAGGGATACACCGTAGACTATGCCACTACATGTATGCTTGAATAACAAGGCTTACAACAAACCTGGGGAAATCAACTTGTGTATGGCTAGAATTTACAACATGGACCAAAACTCTCAGGTGTTAGGTAAAACCCATCACACACCCGTGCAACAGATATGCTCAATTACAACATTACAACAAAGTTGGGGAAAACAACTTACCTATGGCTAGGCTTTACAACTTGGACCAAAACTTTGGGGTTTCATATACAACCCATTATGAACCCTTGCAACACATATGCTTAATTAAAACATTTCAACCCAAGTACAACAAATATCCAATACAACAACACAAGGTTACCTTGTAACAATCATAAGCACATTACATATGACCAATAATCATAACAAATATGATCACACATAATACAAGTAGGATTTACATATTCTAACAATATTATCATAACAACTCACATCACCATATCAATATTTATTTTTAATATTTTATTGTAAAGTAATATTTTAAATCAGATAATATGTGCATTTTCATTAAAAATAAAATAGTAATTAAAAATAAAATTAACGAAACAAATTATAACAATAAAATAATTATAATAATAATTAATTATTAAAATCAAGATAACTATTCTATTTAAAAAATATATTTTTTTATTAATTTGTATATTTTTTAATATGTAAAATCGCTATGAATCAAACTCAACGAAACCAGATTAATTATTCAATTTTTTTTATTTTATTTTTCCAATAATTTAGTTCCTTGTTACACTTTGAATGAGAAGAGAGCCAGGATTCACGATATCTTCTTTCCAAAGCTATGTTGATATTTAGTACAGAACAAGCCATCTTTCTCTGTAAGTATAGAACAATGTTTAACGTTTTCCAAAGTTTTATGTAACTTCATCGAATTCTGTAAAATTTAAATTTTATGAAAGAGGTAATTCTATTTTTAAATAAACATGAAAAATATAATTTTTCCAATAGAGGTTACAAGAGTCTTGTCTAAATTTTCAAAACAATTATATGAAACATTATATATCAGTTTTTCATTAAAATATAGAAAAGATAAGTATTTTAAAAATGATTAATATAAAAAAAAATGCTTTATGTTTTGTGAGATTAACAATTAAATATATTAAATATATTGAAAAAAAATTAGAAAATAATTAATTTAATTGTATATTAAAAGGATTTAAAAAATAATGAAAAAAATATTTACTTAAATAAAAAAATCACAAAATTTATATGTATTATTTAAAACATATAAAAAAATCATTAATTTTAATGTGTTAATAATTTTTTAAAACACAATAACAATTTGATGATTTCAATTTCATTTCTTTGTGTGAAGAGTCTATCTCCAAGATATAACTACTTTTACAAAGTTACCCATATTTTGCTAATTCAAAGTCACCTAACAATATACCATTATCTTCCTCTTCCATAAAGATAGTATTCATTGACTGCTTGTTGTTTTGTATGCACTTGTTTCCTTTATTTTTGATGGGGTAGGACAATAATCATAATTTTAAATATTACAAAATTGATCTTTTAAGAGATGTAGTTTTGTTTTTCACTTAATTTAGATCTATAATTTTGGTATTAAAAAATGGATGATCATTTTTAATTGTTTTACATTGGTAAAAGTAATATTGAAATATTTTATTTAACTTAAACATTGAAATATTTTTTGTGTTATTAAAATTCTTTAAATATTATTTAATGTTAATATAGAATTACACATTTTTCTAAAATAAACATTCATATTTAACATAAAAGAAATTACACATCTCCTTAACTTGTAAAAAGCACCTCTAAATATAAATATAAGAAATTGCAATTATATCATCTACTCATTCACATCTCCATTCATAATTTCATATAAATGTTAAAGTTATTCAATTGTATCTTAAATGTAAATACATTTCCTTTGGTTGACCTGAGTAAAACAAAATATTATCAATTTCAATTATATCCATATTAAATTATATTGAAATTTCTAAAACGAGTTTATTTCATGTTTCAAACAATTCTTTCTATTCACAAATTTCCTCTCCATCAAAGAAAGAATAACATTGAAAAATCGATTCATGGATTTTAATTAATATCTTTACATATTTTTTTGATTGTGTATAGTAAAGAAAGAATAACATTGAGAAATCGATTCATGGATTTTAATTAATATCTCTACATATTTTTTTTAATTGTGTATAGTGACCAAAGCAATCTGTGAATAATACATTACATAATGTGGAACATTATTCAAACGTTGCATAATTGTACACAGAGTCCGTAATTGTACGCAGAGTCCATTCATGTGAGTCATAATATTGATTCAACGATTCACCTAAACCAGTTTGTTTCCTTAAACTTTTCTTTAAATGAAGAAATGGGGTTGAAAACTATGACCATTAAACTTCAATACACTATTCATGATTTTCATTACCCATTGCTCATCTTCTAAAGTTTATAGATTGTACACACCTATACATTTCAATTTTATGGTTGTAGGTGGATTTAATTATAGAAGGTAGATTTTCATTGTCCATGTATTCTTCTCGATCATTGTTTGCTCGAATTCCCAAAGCTAGGGTTTGGGAAATGTTAAAAAAAATACTTCATCAGTGTTGGCATATTTAATATTCAGGAATTGAGTAAGGTCTCATCCACCCGAGGTGTTCATGAGAATCACAAAGAACAAAAAACGTACATTGCATGAAGGGATATTATAAACAAAAAAAACCCATAGTCTAGAAATGTACATTAGATTCTATCCATTCATATCAGTATTCATATATGTAAATTATATTCTAACATATATAGCGAGCACTTATCCACAATAGAGATCATGGAAAGAAGTATCAATTTGGGTCTCATTCTTTTCCATTAATCATCCACAGATAAACATTCATATACCTATTTGGTCGCATCCTTCTCAATGAATCATTATTCATTGAACTCGAACTAGAAACCAAATAACTCAGATCTAGATCTAATTTCCCTCTCATACTACATTAGGAAAACTGCATCATTTACAACAACAATATCAACTCAAGAAATACAACCATAGAGAACCCTTAACTGGTTTGTGTGCATTCCTTTTCTCTCTCCATAAGCATCATAGTGATAGCAACTCTACCAACTCACTAACAAACTCCAGCTTGACCAAGCGTTAAGTTACAAAATTAGTTACAAATCATTATAATTGATCTTTGATGACTAGATATGCACACATGATTTTTGACAAGTCCTTTTGTGTTTCCCAATTTGGCACATCCATTGCAAACAGTTTGGCTTAGGTGCAATAGATACTAGTTGGTGTGCACTGAATATTGGCATTGGTGCGGTACACAATTTATGGTCTGTATGGTACAAAAATTATAGTGCTAGCACATGTGGTCTTTCTTAAACATTGGTGTCAATAGGCAGGGATGATTTTAGGGGATAAATTTTGCTCATGGGCTAATTTTCTAAGGTTTTTCCCCAAAAATTATTTGTCATTCTAAAAAATATTTTCCCAAATTCTATAGGATAAAATTATTTAACCTTAAAAATCGGCAAAATTTTATACAAACTATATAAAATCCTTACAAATTTATATATTTTTACAAAAATATAGCCAAACATTTTATAGTTGTCATATGAAGGATTAATAAGATTTACCAAGGTTTCTACATTTTAAAATAAATTTTCATCCTTAAAATCATCCCTGCCAACAAGGCCCCAAACATATTAGTTGTCTCTTCCTCAAGCCAACAAACCTCATTGCGGTGTGATGGAGGCGTCGAATGGTACCTTTTGCATGTGTGAGGTGATGAATTCCTGGAAGTCTGAGTTAAATTGATCAAATGAATTGAGTATTTCCTTCATATATTGGAAAATAAATTCAACCTATGTTGGTGTGGTGGACTGTGGAGTAGGCTTGATCTACTCGCCTAACTTGATCATGAAGGTTTCCTTTCTTATGCATATGTAAGAGTGTATTAGTGTTTATAAGCCTCTTATTTTTCTTCCAACATGACAGTAGAAAGGCTCTATTGCTCAATCTAGGTAGATGCGATTTGTCAATGGAGGTCAAATATTTACATCATGGCCTCCCTTCATGCTGTAAGTTGGAGGGAGGCAAATTATTGTTTATTTTCAATGATCTTTGTCTACCATGCATGTATGAAATCCTTAACGATACTCATTTCAAGACTATTTTGTAGGTGATTCCAAAGATGGAAGCTAAAGTCAAGCACCCTCGAGAATCCATTCACCTCATCTTTTCCTTGTTGAAACAACTTCATGGTGACATCAATATAGTTGTTCAACTCCACCTGATTTGTTAGGGGGTTGTTTTTCAGATTCTCTTGGATCTCAAAATTATGATCTTGAAGTCATTGGAATACCTCATGCACCTTGATAATATTTCTTGGCACATGGATGCCAAAATCTTCACCATACAAATTAGGAAGGTGCATGTATACTTCATTCACAATGTTGATTAACAAGGTGTGTAGAACTACCTATGATGCATGGTGTTCTTGGATTTCATTGTGCACAACCATCTCCAGGGATAATTTTAAGGATGGAAATTTATATTAAAATGTAGAAACCTAGGCTAATCTTACTAGTCCTTAATATGCAAATTGTAAAATGTTTGGCGATAGTTTTGTAAAACAAATCAAATTTCTAAGGATTTTATATAGTTTCTATAAACTTTTGGAGTTTTTTGAGGTAAAATGATTTTACTCTATGGAATTTGGGTGAATCGATTTTAGAAATATTTGTTAAGAACCAAATATCAATATAGCATAGGAAAACCTCAGAATAAGTACTCAATGCCTTGAAAAAGAGATAACTTCAGATAATAAGCCTCTTCGAGGGGGAAACCTCCTTTTACCCCACTTAAATGTTCAAGTACAAGATGATTCAAAATGAAAATGTCTCCTTGGTATATATAGGAGACTAGGAG
>SNQJ01S0036587.1:88352-101607 GCA_010110895.2 Picea sitchensis
GGTCTTCAACCCAAAGTTGGAGTTTCTCCATTCTTGATTCACCTTCCTTGTGTCCTCATCATGAATTTCATGGGATGCGTTTTCACTTTCAGTTGTCTTCTCTGTTATGAAATTTTTAAATACTTGCATGATCTCCTCTTTTAAACTATCCATCTTTTCCTCCAACTTATATTCCATCTCTTGTAGTTCATCTTTTGTTACTATCTTCTTTTGTAAATAATTTATGTTCCTACGCATTTCTTCACCTTCATCAAGAGTCCAAGTAGGATTGTTTGGAGGCTTATTTGGTGTAGAAGTTCCCTTTTTGGGTGGCATGTTGGCCAAGTATCACTTTTGAACCTTGATTTTGAGGTGGTTCTACTAGACAATCTTTCTTCTGTTGTATCTCCCAAGTTTCATCCCTTCTAGGGATGAAACTTTCTTTTATGTAGTTCGATGATATTTCTTCTCCACAATGCCACAGGTCTGATCAAAATTGGATGTGCCAAGTGGAATTTACGGTAACTTCCCCACAACTTTCCGATTTTTGGCCTTTCCAGGAGATATCACTTGTATAGCATGCCCCACACAAAATAATTGATATAAAATTCTAAAACTCATACCAAAAATACTATAGATTGTCCACGATCCAATGAAATCAGTCCCACTCAAGTTGGATACTCTAGGAAGATGTTATCATTGTTTTACCTGGAACACCTTCTTGCGACTAGTCAATAGGACTAGTAAGATACCCTGTCTTACATAGAGTGTATCTACAAATTTAAGATGACCCCAAATATCAACTTTTTACCACATATATCTTACTAATTTTTGTGAATATCCTCCAAATTTTAGGGTCTGAAACTCTACAGAAAATTGTTTATAGCAAAAATTCCGCAATGACTCAGTTTAGGATGATTCCAGAACCCTATCTTGTACAGGATGTATCTACGAAAGTATAATGCCTCAGGAGCTTAAATTTAAACCCAATGTACCTTTATCCATCTACTAAATATCCTCCAAGATGTTCCTTTTGAAACATTGTAGAAAAAAATTTATAGCAAAAATTCCAAGGTGTCTCAGATGTAGCAGAGAAACCCCAAGACCTTAAGCTGTGATACCATATGTTAAGAACCAAATATCAATATAGCATAGAAAAACCTCCAAAAAAGTACTCAATGCCTTTAAAAAGAGATAATTTCAGATAATAATCCTCTTTGAGGGGGAAACCTCCTTTTACCCCACTTAAATGTTCAAATACAAGATGATTCAAAATGAAAATGTCTCCTTGGTATATATAGGAGACTAGGAGGTATAATTACAACTAATTGCCTAAAGCGGACATAAATAAAATAACATTACTAATATAATATTCCCCAATTAAGGAGCAATGAGCCAATATTAGGACTTAAGAAAATTGGAAATTGGCGAATAATTTTTTGGGAAAAACCATGGAAAATTAGTCTATTTGTGAAATTTAGCCCCTAGAATCATCTATGACCATCTTCTATGCATATCTCTAATACAACTATGAATAGGAAAGGGTCAACATGCACTTCATGTCTCCAAAATCATTCATTATCTTTTCCATAAACACTGGTAGATCATGTGAAAGTACTTGAGCTAAATCCAACTCAGCATAAGGAAAGGAATGGGGTGTTCAACTAGTTGATGCATCAAAAATCACCAGTGCTAATGGATTTATCTACAGAACCCACATATATATACTTGTGCATGGTGATATAAAACATGGGGTGTTACCGATGACCATATGTTCACGGGAATTAGGATTGATCGTTGGCATAGAAATATTGAGTGTCTTGTAAAGCTCACCCAACCATTGCGACAACTCCCGATGCAACAACTTTTGCACTTCCAAGTTGGATTGTATCTCCTTGATGATGGTCTAGAACATTGAGGGGGGAGGACCTAGTTCCTGAACTTGAGTGTTAATGTCTATGTATTCTCCCTTTGTTTGACTGATAAATTTCCAACACCTTGCAATCTTTAGGGGCATCTAACAGGGGGATGCCTCTTCATTGGCTGTGGAGCCAATAGACAATGAGATAGTAGATATGTTACCTTTTGAGGAATATTTGGAGTTTGGGGTTAGTGAAATTCATGATCATTTTCCTTTCCTAGGTGGATCTTTCTCTGAGGCTGTGAGCGCTTATTTTTGTTTGTGCTCTAGTCCTTTACTTTCCCCTTTGTCTATGCACTCCTACTTCCTATATGTTTGGGATTCCAAAATATCTACTTCTTCCTTCATCTTGGGCTGCACTGACTCCAACAGCTAACAAAAACATTTTGAATATCCTTCTGTATAATGAAAAATGAGAGAAATTTGAAAGGTACTTGTTGGTCTATGTGCGGGATGATGAAAACATTATGACAATCAAGTTCAAATAGAATGTAATCATCATTCCATTAAACTAGAATTCATGGGATTCATAGGACTTGAGTAGTCTACCAAAGCTATGTTTTTCATGTGCTAAATGTCCTTGTCCTCATTGTACTACAATTCATTGAATTTAGGCATTGGGAAGGACGTAGTGATTGATTTTTTGTACTCTTACCACAATGGTGTATTCCAAACTGTTATGGTGAATGGGGGTAGAAACCAAATGCAATGGAACTCTCTCTCTAGATCATGTGCATCCATTTAGTATTGTATGAGTTCATTCATTAAATACCCAGACTAGCACATTTTGTTTCCCTCAACACATCTTTCCACTGCCAGGATGACCCTCAATGGGAACTCATTTCTATGGAACACCTGCAACAACTTGTAGGAAAGTAGTTGTGTGGAAAATTAAACTTTATGATCATGGATACCCAAAATGACATCTCCTCTCATCTCTCTCTAGGTACCATATTTTCAGTAGACCTCTTCTTGGGCAACATATTTTTCCACCACAACGACAATAGCACACTCCTCTATTATGGGAAGGATGAGACTTCATACATTATTTCCTTGTCAATTGGGTGTGTTTGATCCAACTAGAGGAACCTGCATGTAATCCATTGAGATAGAAGCGAACACATGAATTGATATTTTGGCTACTTTCAATGAATTGTTTGTGTAGTCCACAAACTTCAGGCTGAGGACCTTTCCCTAGAGGGGTTCTCAGAAATACACTTTAATTAGTATTTCTACCACTAGAATTTGGGATTCCTTCACTACTTTATCCTTGGGTCATCCGTTGGGATTTCTATATGTGGCTATCATTCCACAAAAAATTCAACTCGGCTGAACTTATGGTACTGCCAAAATCTCTATGCTACTTATCCTTGGCTTGAATCACCTACCCAAACCTAATATATAAGGGTCGAACTCAGTGAAAAATTGGCACAGACTTGGGGGTTTAGCTCAATTCACACTACACTAGGCTTGCTGGTAGAAATGAATGGGTAATGGTGCAATGGTAGCCTTAAATACCTATGTGGGTAATTTCCCTCCATTACTTTTTCTCTCATAGTATTCCAATCGAATCCACACCCACTCTCAATTCATCCATAACTAATTCCATTCCCCATGCAACCATAACTTTTCATATCCCCGATTTCACACATTTTCTCCACCGCATTAGCCCATGGGTCATTTTTTCCATATGTCTCATCTAGTTGTCTTGTCTAATGGTATTTATTCTATCACTTAAAACACAAAATTCATAGAACCTTCTAAGTCTTCTCAGGTATGAAATATCTCGTCCCACCTACTAAATATATATCCAATCCTTGTAATCATTAAGAACTTATAACTACCTCTACTCCTACCTAGCTTTTATTCTACCCTAACACCTTGAAATATTTTGAATTCAGGGTGAATTCAACCCTTGTGGGCCATAGTACACCTTTAGTTGAATATCATTAACCAATCCTTTCAAGGGATAAACATCAAGTGTTTTCAACTTTGTTTTTCTAACTTCACTGATGTAAACAATCCTAAAGGGTCATAACCATCACATTCAAATATTACAAGGGTGCTTCGTGAACTTACTGTCATAGAGTAATACCAATGGTCCTAGTTGTAGAATATTACATTTAATGTTGCGATCATGCTAGGCATTTTTGCATTGTTTCTTAACTATCTAGTTGTATTGTGCAATGAATCGATCCTATGATGATTCAAAGAAAGCATCGAACTACCATTGTAGTGAATGGTCATTTGACATATGTGTTGCAACCCTAATCCTAAGTCTTGGTACCAAAAATCCTAATGGCATAACCAATTCCTTACCATAGAATAATCTGAAGGAGGTATGCTCAATCTCTTTCATGTCATCCTATACACCCACAATATTGTTGGAATCTATTCCTCCCAGTCATTGCATTGTACATTCCACCAATGAAAATTTTAGCGGTAAAATTTTGCACATCAGACAAATTATGGGGTTTTAAATTTTTATTGGGTGAGTTTTTTGTGTTGTAGTTATTTTTATCATTCTCCCCTAATTTATTCCACAACTTTAAATTATAATCAACAATATCACACTCCAAAATGGACATTCTATTTACTATGAGTCCAGGAATCTCAAAGGGCATGAATGGAACTATTCCACAAATGACTTAGAGCTTGAAGTTATTTTTCATGCATTGAAAATGTGAAGACATTATCTTACGGGAAGAAAATTTGACCTAGGTACATATCATAGTGGTATGAAATATTTGTTTGAATAATCAACACTAAATGCCATGGAAGTTAGATGGTTGGAATTTCTCAGTGAATGTTACTTTGAAATTAAGCATATTGAAGGAAAAAAGAACAAAGTGGATGTTGCACTCAATAAGAGGGTGCATGAGATGCATGCTACAATCATAATAAAACACATTTCATATTTAAAAATCATAATTTTAGAGGCTGTAAAATCAGACCAACATTACTTGCAAGTGAACTAAAGCTTACACCAAGCTAATTTACAATACAAAAATAAGGATTATAGGCCAGACTATGATGGGATTATCTTGTACAAGAAAAAATTCTTTGTTCCTAATTCCCGGGAATTGAGAAATATGGTACGGAAATAAATTCATAATGTACCTTATGATAGTCATCTAGGGTACCATAAAACTATTGCACTTGTAAGAGGCCAATATTTTTGGCCTCGAATAAAAAAAGATGTGATTGATTACATGGCGAGGTGCATTTAATTTTAGAAGGTGAAGGATGAGCAGAGACATCCAACTGGTTTTCTATAGAAATTTCCCATTCCTAAGTGGAAACAAGATATTTTCACCATAGAGTTTATTACCAAGTGGAAAGGTTCCCAAAATAGTGAAACAACATGATTCCATGATCATGGTCGTGGTTCACAAGAACATAAAGGATGCACATTTTATTTCACTGAATTTGACACATAAGGAAGCCAACATTGAATAAATTTACATGAAATAAGTTGATTGGATACATGGTATGGATCATGAAATAACATCTAATAGAGATCCCATGTTCACCTCCAATTTTTTTAAAGGATCATTTAAACCATTTGGTTCTAATTTAAATATTTTCATGACATATCATCCAAAATTGGATGGGCATACTCAGAGAAGAAGTTAGGCGATTGAATATATGTTGAGGATGTATTTTATGGAAAATCCTTCTCAGTATGAAGAATATTTTCATTTGGTTGATTTTTCATATAATATCATGTATCATACATCTTTAAATATGAGCATATTTGAATAATTGTATGGAAGAAAGTATGACAAATGATTGAGTTGGGATAGCAGAGTAGATAGAGAAGTTGTTGCGATAAAGTTAATTAGGGAAACAAAAGAGTAGATGGTAAACATAAAGAAGTTATTAAAGGATACACATGACATGTATACCATTTATGCAGACAAAGGTAGAACACAAAGAATTTTGAGTGGGAGAACATGTATTTTTGAAAGTCTGGGCTAAGAAAAATTCATTGAAACTGGGAAGATCACCTCAAAATTAGTAGTGAACTATTATGGGCCCTTTGATATGATAGAAAGGATCGAGCTCATTGCATACATGATAACTTTTCCTACATACATGCATGTTCATAATTTGTTTTATGTTTCATTTCTTAAAAAAATATCTTAATGATCCTAACCACATAATTGACTTGATCGTGATCTCAGTGGAGCACGGGAGTGACTTTCTGGTCCATCCGGTGCCCATATTGGATAGGAAGGTCAAATTTCTCAATAATCGAGCCATAATCCTAGTAAAATTCCAATGGAGCTTCTACATCTTTGAATGTGCTCTGTGGGAGCATGAGGACATCATGTGGGAACAATACCTGGAATTTTTTGAATAATTTTGATTGTACATTTGGATGTAGTGCAATACGGACAATGCAAAATTAATGGGGAGGGGAATGTACTACCACATTTTTACCCCCTAGTTGTAATTGTATATATGGAGATGGTTTTAAAGGATGGTGAGCCACTATGTATGTTTTGGGTTGGAGTTCTTGTGTATGTGTTATATTTTGCCAAAGAGATTGTATGTTGAAAGGTCGGTGAGCTTAGCCTTGTACATTGTAATCATATTCATATAGATTAATAAAATGCATCATGATTTGCATAGCAGGTCAAATAAAAAAGTATGGGGGGAATAAGATTCCATAAGAGGGAAAAGGGGTTAAAGGATTAAGGAAAAGGGGCTAAGCCAAGAAATATTAAAATATTCCTAAGTTGTAATTTATGGCTTCATTTATTCCTAAATTTGTTAACTAGAGAGAATGTTATCCATGAGTTCCATTTGTCAAAAAAGGTCCATGCATATTTAAAGTAATAGATTAGTGAAAAAATCACATATTTGTTGTCCATTGTTGGCCATTGTTACCATTGCATGTTGGGGGTGTGAGCCACTGAGTCACTGAGACCCCGCGACTTGAATTCCTTCTCGGTTCTAATTGAATCATATGTGACTACTAGGAACAATTATCCTTGGGTTTCCTTGGGGAAGCTAGAGCCCTACGTCGATAATTGTATGGGATATATTATTTACTTAGTGTGAGTCCTAGATGGTACCTACAGACTCTATGAGAATAGTTGGTTCCCTTTGTGCTACATATCTAAGAATTTATGTCTGACCTATACTAGATCCTTGGAAGGTAAGTGGGACAACCTGAGGGACTGTCGTGTAAAGAATGGGGGTACACTTCCATGAGTTGTGTAGGTTGAGGGGAATGAGAGATTACTGGTTGGAGTTTCTACTGGAGTTTGGTACCTTGGCCTAGTTTGATCCAAATACAAATGGCGTGACCTTAGCTGACCATAGAGAGAGTTCATTTTCCCTGGTAGAGTCATATCCCCATCTTGGAGGTGACCTACTCTTGAGATAGCTAGAACAACAATGTGTATGGTTGGGAGGAACGACTAAGGTCTATAACTAGTTGGTTCCATTTACACAAGAGAAGTGTTATGAATACAGTTTTTTGTGATTAATGCTATGTTTTAGCTTGTGTACATATGTTGTTTATGTTTTATATATTATTGTGCATGTGTTTATGTTGTTGTTATCATTATATTATATGTTGCATTTCATGGTAGTGTGCATATACATTCATAACAGTGGATAATCATGATACTACAGATACCTTGTTGAGCAAGTATACAGAGTAAGGTAAGTAGAATGTATAACCAATGGTATATGAGTTATTAAAGTATGGTAAATACAAGCTAGGTATAAATAAATTCAACTGTGGAGGGGGGATTGTACTAATGTGACTCGACATGGAGTTGGGCTCATTAGATTGTTGGTATCATAGTAGATTTTGTGCAAATGCGAGCTCTAGGATAAATAGGAAATTATATTTTGGTATCAAAGTATAGTTAATGGAAAAATTGTGAAATTTGAAAGTATCCCATACTATCAACCACGAATAGAAGGTATTGGGTACGTTACAATTTTAATGAATAGAAATCACCCAAATTTTGACACAACCAAAAGACATGGAAAAATATTAACACCAAACATATATATGGTACCATGATAAGAACCACTAAATTTTACATGGTTTTAGTACATAAACAACTTATCACTAATATTTTCATTTCTCTTCTTTGATAATTTGAGTTATATATATATATATATATATATAATGCATTAAAATGTTTCATATATTGGATTATAGAGTGCATGAATTTATTGTTTAACTATAGATCACGTGGCATTTTTATAATCTATTAATCGTTATGAGGATATTACAACCATAGACACCTTTGAGATGTTTTCTAAAATATTTTTCCTAAGCTAGTTGTCATGTGGTTGGTTGTGCTTGTTGTGTTTTTCCTTTAATGTGGGAAATGGGTGCATTATGTCAAAATCCCTCTAATGGATCAGAAAATTGTGGAGAATAATAAGGCATTATGGGTGTATGAGACACAAATATGTTTGTTATTTTCTTTGTTTGGTAGAATAATTATAGGATTATGCTATTGTCATGTTTTAGCAATGATATTTTATTTGTGATGGGGAGGGGGAAGAGGGGCTAGTTATTGCTTGGAGTCCATTAAATATATCAAGATTTTTAGTGAACAGATCCGATCTAGTAGAGAATAGAGCCTTTGCAATTAGATTCTATCCAATAAAACTATATATATACACAATTTTTGTGACACTATTACATTGTTAAAATTAATTTCAATGTTAATTTATTTGTTTGATAAAGTTGTAAATTGTGTAGATGTTGAATTCAAGAACAAAAACAAGCATATGACATAATTTTTATAAACACATTTTCATGTGTCAAATTTTATGACATACAATGATGCTAATTTATTTAGTAAACATATTTTCAATATAAATATGAGACACACATAATTAATCAGAAAATTAATATGCATAATGTTATGCATCACAATAATATGCATAATGTTATGCATCATCTTGAAATTATAACACCATAAACACAACTGCCCTGATGCAAAGAATGAAAATGCTCACAATTTTTATAAAAAAAATTCAATGAATACAACATAAAGGTTTCAATATTGGCTATGTAAAAATGATGAAAACTAAAAGATACATTTGTGCATGTGGTGTTTTGCATCATTTTACAACACAACTATAATGAAAGAAAAATGCAAATATCAATAAAAATATAATTTAGGATTCTAATTTAGGATTGATAGGGCATATGTTAGGAAAACATACTATGCTAAGGCCTTATATCATAGAAGGCATCCCATGGATATATGTTTTCTTGTTGTTTTAATAGTAAATCTCACCATGGACACTGTTAGGTGTGAGAGTGGAATTTTTTTCACAACCATATTCGAATTTATCTAGACTGTAGATTTTGTCCATCCAATTAATATGGAACAAAGTCAATCATTGATTTCCAAGATAAGGATAACCCACAACCAAGATATAAGAACCCCACAATCCATTGCTTCCTCATCAACTTGATAATGCTGAGTTTTCTCACTTAGATTGAGGAATTTTCATAGATAAGCATCTAGAGAAACATGAAAAGATGAAGAAAACATTGCTCACATCTCGAAAACCCCTTCTTGGTGGGTGGTGTATCAACCCTTAAAATTGAGACCCTATAATTGACACAGAAAAGAACCATTGTTGCTACTTAGATTAAGTGGCTATCTTGAATGTGTTAACTAATCCGTAACTCCCTAACTATCTATCTGCCCGTAACTGTAAATCCGTAACTCCCTAACTATCTATCTGCCTGTAACTATAATAGTTTGCAACTGTCCTGCAACTGTCTACAACTGTCCGCCCATACTATATGTATTCATTTTTCATTAATAAAAATATCTCCGTGCTTGGTGTGAACTGTGGAGTTTTGTTATTTGGCCTATGTACAGTGGTATTAGAGCCACGTTTTTTTTCTTTACCCACGTTTTTTTTGTAAAAACTCCATGCTATTGTGTGCCTGTGTGAGTTCCAGATTTGAGAGGAGCCACCTGTGACTGTGCAGTTGCAGTGTAGTTGCAACGAAGGAACAACAAGTGCCCAAAGGCCCTCCAACATCCAGTCACTAGGCTTGTGTGCAGGAGCAGCTTACAGAGCAGCCAAGGTTGAAGGTGTTGTGAGATTTTATTTTATTTTTCTTGTGCAAGTGGAATTTCATTTACAGAAATTAGTTTACAATGCATTCATTAATATCAATTGTGGGAGTAGNAAAAAAAAAAAAAAAAACTCTTATTTTTAATGACTTATGGGAGGGAATTTGTGAAGGCAAGGATGACAATGATCTAGAGCAACCTACAAATGCGAGACAACTTGTAATTTGGAAGAGTAGAGATAAAAAGGCACATGCTTTAATTTTTTCCTCAATCACTGAAGAGGTAAGCAGACATATTATTTCCAACACCACAACATTTAAAGCATTAGAGAAATTAAAAGATCTTTATGACTCCCATTCGGAGCTGGAAATTATACAACTGTTGATGAAGTTGTTTAATCTGTAACTGAAAGATAATAATCCCATGAAGTTAACTTCTAAAATTAAATCTCGTTTTCATAATATTGACTCAACTGGTGTCAAAGTTGATTTGCAACTCACAAAATTTATTAAAGCCCTATATCCTACCTATTCACACTACTTAGAGTCTCTTCACGCTAGCAGACAGATGAAAGACATGACTTTTAATACCCTTGTAGACAAAATTGTTGAAAGAGAGAAAGATTTTGGGAAGAAGGAATCTTTTCCCACTTCCACAGTTGAGACTTTATGTCTTGCACAGAAAGAGTAGAAACCTAGAGGAGAGTCTACTAGATTTGACAATAGTCACATAGGTCATGGTAGGAGACCATTTAGAGGCAGGGGGGGTCATTATCATCAAGGAGATAGACAACAAGATGATAGATAACAAAAACATTTTCAGAATGATAAACAATCTCTTAAGTGTTATAGGTGTGGTAAAATAGGTCATACATCTTCTCATTGTCGCACTCCTTGGGAAAGGATTAGTGAGAAGAACGAGCAACAACCTCCAGACAAAGGCAAACCACATAAATCCGCCAAATATGTTGTTGCACATTGTAATCTTAGTATCAATGAAGTTTTCAGCACCTCTTTTTCTTCTTGGGAAGACACTTGGATTTTAGATACTGGAGCCACTTGCCATATAACCTTCAGAAGAGATTTTTTTGAGACATTTAGTAATCACATTGATGGAATAGTTTATTTTGCTGATAAGTCCCAGTTAAAGCTTTTAGGAATTGGATCTATTTGCCTTCGCCTACCAGGACTTGCTGATTATATTTTGCATGATGTTCTTTACACTCCTCAATTAAATAGAAATATGTTGTCTCTCATACATATCAGGCAACAAGGACATTTTATACATATGTTTGATGGTATAATTGAAATAAGAAAAACATTTGATCAGGTGATTGTTATGACTAGCGTTGAAGAAGACAAACTTTTAAAACTGAAAGGGACATCCTCTTTTCAATCTAATTCATCTCTTTTGGATCAGCATAGTGATACTTTGTCTTCGATCTTATTGTGGCATGCTTGTTTTGGTCATATTAATTATGATAGTATCCAGATTATGAAACAACAATGTATTCAAGGGATTCCTACTATTCCAAGAAAGCTTTCTCCATGTAATGCTTGTATTTTAGGCAAGCATTGTAAACAACCTTTTTATGGATCTACTTCTCGAGCTTCGAGGAAGTTAGGTCTCATACACTCTGATTTATGTGGGCCCATGCCTGTTCAATCTGCAAATGGTAATAAATATCTGCTGACTTTTATTGATGACTACACAAGGATGTGTTGGGTTTATCTATTGAAAGAAAAATCTCAGGTTTTTACAACTTTTAAGAATTTTCATTTATGAATTACAGATGAAACTCAACTTAATATTGGCACTCTACGATCATATAAGGGTGGTGAATACACCTCTAATGAATTTGAAAAGTACTTACAAAATAATGGTATTAAACACCATACCACCATCCCTTATACTCAACAATAGAACGGTGTAGTAGAGCGCATGAACATAACTTTACTTAATATGGTAAGGTCAATGATGTTTTTTCAGAATGTCAGGTTGATGTTTTGGGGAGAAGCAGTACTTTGTGCCATTTATATTCGCAATCGTTGTGCTTCTATTTCCATCAATAATAAGTCCCCTTATGAATTATGGTATAATCGTCTTCCTCTTGTTCAACATTTTAGAGATTTTGGTCCTCCATGTTATGCATTAATTCCTAAACAACAACGCAACAAATTGGGTGCAAGAAGTCACAAATGTCTTTTCTTGGGGCATTCTAATACCTCCAGAGCTTATCGATTGTATGATGAGGAAAACAAGAAATTTGTTATTTCAAGAGATGTTGCTTTTCTCGAGTTTGCTAAATATGCTTCTACTATTGATAGGCAACTCAATCATTTGGATAGATTCTCTTCCAAGAAGTTTTATTATGAATGGTATAATGATCTCCCACATCCTGAAGGGGGGATTCATATTCTAGACCAATCTGTGGATTTTCCTTCAACAACACCAGAGAATGAAACCACATCAAATAATGAAGAAAAAATAGTTGATAGCAATTTTTTTGATGATAATAATGTTTCCGTAGAAGAACAATTGGTTGATAATAATGTTCCTGCTGAAGAAAAATTGGAGGATAATAATGGTCATGAAGAACCTATTTCAAACACTCTTGAAATTGAGCAAACATTGCAGTAATGAGTACGCAGATGAACATGAAAAAAGACAATGCCAAAAAGGTTTGGTGAATTTGAGTTAAAGTTTTCTGTTGTTAATGAACCTACTAATTTTGAAGAAGCCACTAGTTGTAATGAATGGAAAGCTGCAGTGTAAAAAGAGTATGATGCTCTTATTAAAAATGACACTTGGAGGTTGGTGGATCCTCCTATTGGCATCAAACCAATTGGTAGTAAGTGGATTTATAAAAGTAAATATAAAGATGATGGTTCTCTTGATAAGCACAAAGCAAGACTTGTAGCAAAGGGGTATGCACAAAAAGAAGGTATTGATTATACAAAAACATTTGTTCCTACAACGAAATGGGGCACTATTAGAACCTTATTTTCTCTTGCAGCTCAAAAATGATGGAAAATACATCACATGGATGTAAAAACTGCCTTCTTAAATGGAGACTTAAAATAAGATATTTATATGTTGCAGCCAGAGGGTTTTTCTGTTAAAGGAAAATACCATAAAGTATGCAAATTGATAAAATCATTGTATGGTTTAAAACAAGCACCTCGTGCTTGGTATGAAAAGTTAACTGAGCATCTTCTCAAGTTGAATTATAAGCATTTCAATCTAGATGATGCAACTTTATTTGTTAAGA
>SNQJ01S0036587.1:116019-128496 GCA_010110895.2 Picea sitchensis
ATTATGTGAATGAAAATTTTATGAATGTTTAAATGCTATTGATGATGATGTATATGATGCGACATATTGTGAGAAAGAGAAATTTTTGAATGTTTAAATACCATTAGAATGATGTTGGATATGATGAAATATGTTTTGGTAAATGATAATCTTGTGAATGTGTAAAGAGTATGAATTATGGGATATTGTGAAATCTAATTCAAATTGGAAAACTTTGATGCTAATGTATTGGTACGGGATACCAAATTGAAATGAGGAAAGTATGCAATTATATGATGATAATGCATAGAAATATATGAGTTTGTGTTGCAGACTAATCTACAAGTTATGAGCTATGAAATAGCCAAGTGATAATGATGATGAAAGTGGATATCATGACCACTAACTGGAAAACATTATGGTATGAATAATGTGAGTGAAATTATATTGATTTGGATGCATTGATGTGATATGTGGACTAGTGCATGATGATACTATGATTTTGGTACTAACACTGCCCAAAACCAAATAAACGATGACAAAACCTCCAGCAACGCGGTGCCCCTGTGTGTTCCATTGTAGGGTGTTGACCCTGGTTCTATTAGGAGGGGTGGAGGCATTTCCCACTGTGTATCCTCCATTATAGGGTGTTGATCCTGGTACTATTAGGAGGGGTGGAGGCTTTTCCCACCGTGTATCCTACGAAACCTGAAGTCCTGGGAGGACGGTGTTGGTTCACGCTCCCCAAGACGTGTGATGAGGACTGTTAGTTTCCTGCTAGGGAAGCTTGGTCGAGATAGCGACACTTCCACTTACGGATTCTATTTGGAGTTAGGTCAGTATAGCTGACGCTCCAAGATAGTCTAGCAGAGGACGGGTAGGAATGGAGTTGGAAGTAGGTTAGGCAGGAAGGATGAGTAGAATAGTTGAGACTATATGGAGATCTGTCTTGTGGTGGGATTTGATGAAGAAAAATGTGTATATATGAATATGCATTATTATGTAACTAAACCACAGTTGTTTAAAATAAATCATTGAACCGGACAATTGTAATTAAACAATTTCTCACACAATTAATTGATTGTTGTCTTTTATAAAAGACTAGTCTTGCTGATTGGATTGAATGCATACTAAATTATTAAAGGATGACCGTTTGATTATTAGTACGTGCACGAGATTTGCATGTACTAGCTACACACGCATTTCTTGTACATATACACTAGTATGTATGAGGCTTCTTGACTTACTTACTGATAATGTCAGTTACTTGTTGTCAATGTGTGAACCATGCTCTTTTCCTTTGTACCATCAGATACCTTAAACTTCGGGATGAAGTTTCTTGAAGGGTGGGTGTATGTAACGACCCTAATTGAATAAATGATTAAAAGATTATTAAGTAAGATTAAATTAAAGAAATAATTGAGGATTAACTAAGTAATAATAATCTAACTGAAGATCACATTTAATGACCTGTGACATAAATTTAAGAGATAAAAAAAAATGATATAAAAGGAATTGCGTATGCAGTAGAGGATGGCGTATGCAGGGCGAGAAGCCCAAAAATCCCGAGATGATAAAAATATTAATGAAGGGACGAAGGACGGAGGACGGGAGTGGTTGTGAAGTTAATGTGTGAGTCGGCAGGGAGGAATAAGGGACAGGAAGAAGGGGATGGGCGCACCATTCGACGGGGGGACAGAATGGATGTTGTGGATGGTTGTGTTTTGCCGTGAGCAGAGAGCCTCTGGACGGTGTGTTTTGCTGTGAGCAACGATTTTCTGTGCATTGTTGTATTTTGTGGACTTTTGGACTTACTGTGATCATAGATTTTTGCGACTATGGATTTTGATCAGGGGAGGCACTGAGTTGCTGGAGGTTTTGGCCACGGAGGGCCAGGATATCCGTAGATATCCTGGAGCTAGGTAGTTTTCCTAGTTGGCATGGAGGATAGTAGTTTTGGGTAGTTATTTTCCTGTTTGTGGTAGGGTTGATCTAGTAGCAGACAAGAAGGAAGGCAGCAGTGAGGAACAGAGGCAATAGAAATTAGCATCAGAACCAGGTACTTTGTCAAGTTATGTATTTATTTCTTTTTGTCATTAAATCAATACTTATTGATAAATCTGAGTTACTAAAGTTGTTGTCATGAAAATCAATATGATGATAGGAAGCTATTGTTTCAGTTTACTTTTATGAAATGTTTATGAAACTTAATGATGTTTAGAATTATACGGCCATTACACTAGTCCAATATTATATGCACCTACTCATTTTGTTTGTTTTATTTACTATTACACTTGGTATATCTTCTCGAAGATTGTACTTTTTCCCCCTCTATTGTGGCATATAACAATTCATCTTCTTGTCCAACTAATTTGTTTCTTTCAATGTAGCAACGCAAAAAATACAGTGGACATGAAGGTAAGTTAGTATGTAGAAAGACATGTAAAAAAATAATTATAGTTTTATTTATTTTAATGTAGCAGCACAAAGAATACAATTCACATGAGAATAAGTTACTATGTAGAAAGATACGTAGTATCTACATACAATAAATTAGGTGCAAAGCAGTATAACAAATAGAACAAATATACAGACAATAAATGAAATACTAAACAATGGAATATGAAATAAGAGTAGAAGCATGCACCTTTGTATCTCTTCTTCTACGTTTGTGACAAAGAGTCCCTCGTCTTCTCCAGTTATTTTTTTTGTTTAAATGTAGCAATGTAGAAAAATACAATGGACATAAAGGTAATTTGGTATGCAGAAAGACATGTAAAAAAATAAACAGAGTTTGATTTATTTCAATGTAGCAACACAAAGAATACAATTGACATGAAGATAAGTTATTATGTAGGAAGATACGTAGTATCTACATACAATAAACTAAGTGCAAAGAAGTAGAACACATATACAGACAATAAATGAAATACAAAACAATGGAATATGAAATAAGAGTCCAAGCATGCACCTTTGTATCTCCTCTTCTACACTTGTGGTAAAGAGTCCTTCATCTTCTCCAGTTATTCTGTTTGTTTCAATGTGGGAACACACAAAATACAATGAACATGAATGGAAGTTGATATGCAGGGAAGAACAAGTAATATGTACATACAATAAATGAGAATCACAAGAATAGAGTTAAAGAGAGTTATAAACATGAACATTTTCTTTTCTTGATCCATGGTTGTAATTATATAGATTTTTTCTTGTCCAAAATATATTACAAGCCAGTAAATACTAAGAAATTACATGGTAACAACTGAATGATTTTGGCTTTGTGCAGCAAAGTATCCATATATTCTTTGAGACATGGAAATATAATTTTTTAATATCTTTGATCTATATTTCATATTTCAAGCACAAGACAAATTGTATTGTAGTCAGACCAGTCTATGTATAGGATAAATAGGTTGTATTGTGATATTGGCACATTTCACCATATATGGCTAATAACTGCGTTTTGCATGTGTTTTATCTTAACCAAAGGAAAGTGGACATTGTAATTGCACAATAGTTGTCCAATTATTTGTTATGCCATTATTTTGTAGCATGTCAACACTGAAGTATCCTAGAATGATAATGGTTTCATCCATATGTAAATGGTGTGATGCATTTGAGAACACATTCATTATGTTAGAAATGTTGCACACGAAGCGGGATAGAAATTGAATATTGGAATTTGCAATCCACAGAGCACTACTCTTGCTAGCACCATCTCAGTATCTTTTTCTTCTACAAGAACATTTTGCAAAGGCATGTAGGTATGGTTCAGATTTAGGAGAAACAATTGGAGCTAAATTTAAGAGCAGGATGGAAAGATATGCCAATTTTATGCAATTTTGTTGCAACCTAGGCACGATTGTATCCTACCCAACCCTTCTTCACATACATGCATTTTTCTTCTACAAGAACATCCTGCAGAGGCAACAAGATTGACATCGTATTTTTCATTCGAAAGACATGGGTTCAATTCCTGTATGGGATAGGCAGGCACGATATAGGTGCTAGATTTCGAATCTGTCACACACGACAAAGGACCGTAATTTGCATTGCTAAAAAAAATGACAGTCGAAGTTGTGCACACGACACTGGCATGAACATGGTGTAGAGTCCCGAGAAAAAATTGGAGGAACATTGAAGAGCAGGAGAAAAAGATATGCCAACCTCTATGCAAAGTCTACAGGACAAGAACGATGAATAAATACTTTAACATTCTTACTTTCAAAATGAAAACAATGAATAGTAAACAATGAACATGAATAAAATTATATTATTGAAACTTACTCGTTGATGATGAACGACAGAACCAAGGGTCCACTTGTGGGTGCATGAATTGAACATAGAAAAGTGCAAAAAAATATATCTAACAGTCGGTGCAGGACCCCAACCTTGCAAAGCTGAAATAAACAAAAGAAAACAACAAGCAACAAACTAGCGAGCAAGCATGAACAGGCCCAACTATAGCCGCAAGATCTCAAGCTCGCAAACTTGAAGAAAACAACAACAATAAGCAACCGACGAACCAACGGACTAGCGAATAAGAAACAACCACTGGACCAGTAAACAACATATGTATCTTCAATGATTACCAAATTGCATCCCAACCACAGAATAAATCCTAAACATATGACGACCATGCGAGTATAAATAATTAAACATTCTTATTTGCAAATTGCAAACAGTAAACAACAAAGAACGAATACAAATGAAAGTATGGCATTGAAAGTTACTTGACAAAGATGAATGACATAAGCGCAGGTTGAATTGTGGGTGCAGGTCTTGAACCCCGTAAAGTAAAAAAAACAACGTGAACCCATAATGGTAGCAGAGTGTAGGTCATCTAATAAGCTTACAACACCACAGAGAAAGCAAGCACCACTCGTTGGCCTTGAACCCATCAATGTATCAGTGCCAACAACCCTTAGTTTGGTTTTTGTCCTATCAACATCAAAGCAAGCATCTGAGCGAGTTCCCATGCAAGAATAAGCTATGATAATTATTTTTTACTTTAAATTACTTTATCTATTTTATTTATCTATCTATATATAAAGTTGATATAAAAATATCTTATTAAATATTCATGTTTAATAGAAAAGACCTCTAAATCCAACTAGAACGAATTACAAATGTAACATGCACTCATTCACATCCCATTCCAAAATTATTATAAATGTTCTAATTACTCAATTGTCCAATGTAGCATGTACTCATTCACATCCCATTCCAAATTTATTATAAATGTTCTAATTACTCAATTGTCCATCTTAAACATATTGAACATGGATACATTTCAATTATTCATCTTAAACGTAGATACATCTTGTTAAGTTTGAGTGGAAAGAAATGTTATGAATTTCAATTATATTGAAATTTATATTAAATTGGGATTTGTAAAACAAGTTTACTTTGTGTTTCAAACAATCCTTCCCAATAACACATTTCCTCTCCATCAAATAAACACTAACATAGAGAAATCGATTCCTGTATTTCTTCCAAACATGTTGAATAATTAATATCTTTACACAGCTTTCTTGCAATATTAATTTGATTGTGTATAGTGAGCAAAGCAATCGCGGCATAATACATTGAGAAATCGATTCATGGATTTCTTCTAAACATGCTGAATAATTAATATCTTTTGATTGTGTATAGTGAGCAAAGCAATCACGGCATAATACATTGCATTTGATTGTGTATAGTGAACAAAGCAATCACGGCACAATACATTGCATAATGTGGAACATGATTAAAAATTGCATAGTTGTAGATGGAGCCCATTCAAGTGAGTCATAATATTGGTTCACTCAAACCAGTGTCCTGATTTAACCTTTTTTTTTAAATGAAGAAATGGTGTTTGAAAACTATGACCATTTAACTTCAATACATTGTTCATGATTTCCATTACGCATTACATGCCTTCTAAAGTTATACATTTAGATTTCATAGTTTTAGGAGGCTGTAATTATCGAAGGTAGCTTTTCATTGTCCATGCATTCTTCTTAATCAATTCAACAAGTAATTGTTGGTTGGGGTTTCAAACATATGGTTCAAAAGATGTAAAAAAAAATACCCCATCAATGTTGGCATATTCAATGTTTAGGAACTGAATAAGATTAGATCTCAGATGCTCATGAGAATTACATAGACCGAACAATTGTGCATTGTATTATGGAATATTACAAACATAAAACACATATCTGAGAATTTTACATTATATTCTATCCATTCAAATCAACATTCATATATGTAAGTTCAGGTCTAACATATATATATAAAGAATTTATCCATAACTAAACTCATAGAAATAAGTATTAATTTAGGTTTCATTCTTTTCCATTAATCATCCATAGATAAACATTCAGATACCTACTGGTTCATAGCCTATCTTCTCAAATACACATTGAAGTTGAACTAGAGACTTGAGAACTCTAATCTAGATCTACTTTATCTCTCCTACTACATTAGGAAGATTGCATCATTTACAACAACAATGTCAACCCAAGAACTATAACAGCCACAAAGAACACTTAATTGGTTCATGTGCACTCCTTTTATCTCTCTATAAACATCATAATGATAGAAACCCTGCGAGCTCACTAATAACCTCAAGCAAGCATGACCAATAGGTTGGTTACAAAATTGGTTACTAATCATTACAACTGATCTTTGATGACTGGAATGCATGCATAATTTCTAACAAAACTGATCTTTGATGACTGGAATGCATGCATAATTTCTAACAAGTCCTTGCGTGTTCCTAGTATCGATGCATGCATTGCAAAAGGGTTAGCCTAGGTGTAGTAGAGACTAGTTGGCATGCGTTGAATATTAGCATTGGTGAGAAAAAAAACTTATGGCATGCAAAGTATAAAGCTTGTGGCACTAGCGCACGTGGTCTTGAAAAAATGTTGGTGCCAGCAAGCCCCCGATATTATTAGTTTGCTCATCCTCAAGCCAACAAACTTCATTTTGGTATGATGGAGGTTATAGATAGTATTTTCTACATGAGTCATGTGATGAATTCCTAGAAGTATGAATCAAATTGATCAAATGACTCAAACAATTGCTTTATTTATTGGAAAAAATTGTCGATCTCTATTGGTGTGGTGGACCCTAGGGTAGGCTTTATCTACTCTCCTATCTTGATCATTGGGGATGCCTTTGATTATCCATATGCAAGCGGGTATTAGTGTTTCTCGACCTATTATTGTGCTTCCAACATGAGAGGAGAAAGTTCCTATTATTGTGCTTCCAACATGATAGGAGAAAGTTCCTATTGCTCAGTCTGGGAAGATGCAATTTGTTGATGCAGGCCATATATTTTCATCATGGCCTCCTTGTGTGTTGTAAGTTGGAGGGAGGCAAGCGATTGTTTCATGTCATTGATTTGTCCCTCCCATGCACTTATGATGTCCTTAGTGGTACTTATTTTAAGAGCATTTTGTAGGTGAATCCAAAGATGGAAGTTGTAGTCGACCACCCATGAGAAACCATTCACATGAGCTTTTCTTTACTGAAACAACTTCTTAGAAACATGAATCATGTTTTTCAAATTCACCTGATATGATGGTGGGGTGTTGTTCAACTACTCTTGGAGCTCGACATTCTGATCTTGCAGTTGTTGGACTGTCTCTTGCACCTTGATAATTTTTCTTAGCATAGGGAGGTCAAAATTTTCACCAAATTAACTCGAAAGGTGGGCATATACTTCATCCATAGTGTTGATTGACAAGTTGTGCACAACCACCTCTACTACATGGCATTGTTGGAATTCATTATGTGCAACCATATCATGTGCATGTCTCTACTACAACTCTGAATATGATAGGTTCAACATGCACTTCATAACACCCAACTTATTAATTATCTCTACCGTAAACACTTGCAGGTCCTATGAAGGTATCTAAGCCAAATCCAACTCAACATAAGGAAAGGATTGAGGTGTTGAACTAGTGAATTAGCTACACGAAAATATTCTGAATGTCGAGCTCTATAATGGAAAATGAGAGAACTTCGACAATTACTTGTTGGTTTGCCTACGGGATGATGAAAAAATTATGGAAATTGAATTCAAATAGAATGTAATAATCATACCTTTAAACTATAATGCATGGGATAGGACTTCAGTAGTCTCCTGATTATCATCTCGGAGTACCATAGTTAGAATACTATGCTTTTCTTGCACTAAGGGTCCTTTTCTGCACTATATTGCAATTCATTGAATTTGGTGATGGTGAAGGATGAAGTGACTGGTGTGTTATACTCCCATCAAGGAAAATTCTAGGGGTTTGAAAATTCAATGGATGATTTGTTTTTTTGTATAGAAAAGGTTTACTACAAATATCCCGCCATTTCTTAAAAGAAAATTACCTAGAAAATAATTAGCCAACCTATATGAGCATAAAAAATGTTTTTTTTTGCCTTCGGAATTCAACTTTAACTTTGCATTCGCTACTGATTTCTAGGAATTGAGGCTTATGGAAGCGATTTCTCCCTTTATTCTTCTTGCGGATTGAGCTTAAAAATGTATTTGCCCCATATTTGTGGTTTGAAGATATGTAAATTTTTTCCCTTCGAAATTGCCCATATTTCCTAGAATCAAGGATGATGACAACGGTTTTTCCCCTATATAATTCCCACTGACTACCCATGGATTATTGAACATGATTCAACCTTCTTTACTAAGTACTCAGTCATCTAGGATATAGTTCTATAGGTACAATGATGATGGAAAGGATTATTGAACATGATTCAACCTTCTTTACTGAGTACTCACTCATCTAGGAGATAGTGTTATAGGTACAGTGATGATGGAAAGTCTTTTGATCACCCTTCAGGCCTTTCAATAAGCCTCTTATTTTATGCCAAGAACTCTATGCAAGTGGATCCGCCTCAACCCTCTTAATCCATTTTCTGAATCTCTTCAAAACCATCTTGAAGTCTCTTTATGTAGCCTATTGTTAACCGACCAACAAGCCACCAGGTCACCAAACCACTAGGAATACACCTCCAAACTATATCACGTAACCATGAGTCCAGTATAGTTTAACCGGCCACTAACCCAGTGGGAATCCTCCTTCATACATTCACAATTGATCATGAGTCTAGTATGGTTTAACCAACCACCACGTCATTGGAATAATAAGCCACTTGGAACTTTATAGCTGGTCCTTTAAAGGGATTCTAAGGCTGGTCTGGTTACTATCGTTTTCTATCATTGATATATTTTGATGATAAACAATCAACATGATCAGGATTCAACCATGTAACAAGGTCTACGATTAATCATTACATCCATTGTCTTCAGATTGGGCAAAGTTTATAGGAACTTCATCTCTCTCCCCATGATACAATGAGTTTAACTTGTTGAGCCTTTATTTAAACAATGACTTCAACAATTCGTTGTAGTACTCATAAAAGGATTACTATCGCACACACAACCTGAATTCACTAGGGCTCAACCAACTTACACAAAAACCTCATCCTCGCACTTGAATTCATTCACAGATTTTAAACCCTCATCTACAGAGTATAAACTCATTAACACAGAGATATAAAGAGACATTTATACAACAATGGAGTTATAACATAAAAATTCCTTTACAACCAGTTATTTACATGGATTTTTCTACAAACTCAATTGACCTCCTATCTCTCTATATGGCCTACTTACACGCCTTTGGGTGTTTCTTTGACCCTGTCCCCCTCCCTAATCCATGCCCGAAGGATTACATAAGTATTTTTAAGTCAAAAAAATTCCATATCAACTAAGTACTAACAATATTATTTAAATATATTCTTTATCTTCTTGATTTCATACAGGGGAAGGATCAATACCATTCAATCCTCCACATTAAAGAAAAAAATCAGAATTACTCAACCAATTATTCAAATAAGTAATTTACATGGTAATTAAGAAAACAAACCATATCCTTCTAGAATCATATAAACTTAGAGATATATATTTAATTTCATTAAGGGAAACCACTCACTTTGGTAAATTCTAAAACCCCTTTAGGCATGCTCAACAAGGATGATTTTGAGAGAATATGCTCTTGCATGATACAAAATACATCCTGTTAGGTCTTATTGGTAAATGAATAAGTATTAATATCAAGATGGCTCAGGTTGAGGTTGAGAATGTTATCGATAGAGGGTCGAGGAAACGGTTTGGTTGTTGTAAAGGCATTCATTCCAAAAGAAAGTTGTGTAGTAGAACTTTGATGTGACAACTTGGTTTCTTTTTCACTTTATAGATATGGTTGTACTATATAACGAAGTCTATTTTTGGAACATAACATTTTTCAAGTCAAATAGTCTTGTAGACTCTAAACCGCCTTGGATACCTTGGAAATAATTCCAAATCTAAAAATTCTAAAATTGTATTCCTGAATTCTCATTCGTTCCTATTTGCAAGATTATAAACCTAAAAAGTTTATGTTTCAAAGTGACTTGAATTCTTATTTAATTCATATAAATGACTTCATATTTATATTAGCCAATGAAAGCTTAGCTTTTCTAATTTAAATGTTCTTAAATTATATTGGTAAATAAGATGTTTTAGACAGCCAATGATGTTTAACTTCCATGTTGTGATCTTAAGGGCCTCGAAGTCTGGCACCTTGGCTATGTAGGGCTATCAATGGGTTATCAAGTGCGATTTGATAATAAATACACCATTAGAAATTATTGTAAGTTATTTTTATCATTTGGTACATAAATTGATATGATAACATCAAAAAATCTGATTATTACACCAAAGCCTTCCTCAAGAAACAAATATGCCTCATAAATTGTTTAGGCATACATTTTTTTGTTGCCAATATCCATTTCACTTTAGCTCTATAACAATAAGCATTGTAAATGGATTTTGAATCTTCCGAAAAAGGGACATAAATTGGATTGCATAGTTGATATTTTATATAAGCATTTCATACATTGTCATTGCAACTAATATTCACATAGGATAGTTGAATATATGGGGGCTCTTTGGAGGCAAGGAACATCTAGAAAACAATTATTGAGAAGTTTCATTGGCTATTGAAATAGGCTTGAATGAAATCCCATCCTTACCTACAAAAGTTAGATAGTCTTTGAGCAATTGTTCCTAGCCTTAGATTTTCTGCTAATTCCATACTCTTATTGAAAATCATTTTTGATTAGATAGTCTTTGAGCAATTGTTCCTAGACTTAGATTTGTCCATGCTCTTATTGAAAATCATTTTTGAATTCATATTTCTGTTGTTTCTTTGGTAATCTTTGAATTCTACTATTTGTCCTAGCAGAAGTATTTCTAACAAAAGCATCTCTCATATCCACATGAGAGGTTTCATTTGAAGAGATAGAAAAGGTGAGGGTATCTTGAGTCAAAGCTATTAGATGCTTCAATCTTAGAAGTCGTTTGAATTTTCTCGTTGTTTTTTCCAAGTAATTATAGTACCAATTTCCTAGGTGGACATTTTTACATGGAAATATGTATTTCTGGAAATATCTAAGTTTACAAGAGTCAAAGACTAATAGAGAAGTTGATAAGGGATTGCACTTTCCTTAATAATTTTGGATATTTTGGATGACATAAGAAGTAAGGAAATTGGGTAAGTAGATATTGTTCTATGGAAAAGGACGTGTTGTCTATTCTCAACCAGTCCGTCAAATTGATATTGTGGAAAAATACCATTCAAGCATGGAAAACTATGAATAATTGTTGTTGATGAGTAGCATTAGAATGCTTGTCGTACATGATTATATACTTGAAAATTTTCAATTAGCATATGCAAGCACCAGGACACCAATGAACTGCACAAACTAACTAACTCAAAACAATTATCCACTGGGTTTGGGTTTTGTTCTTGTCAAAGATGCTCCAGCCTGTTAGAATTGTCAATGCAGAAAACACAATTCACAATGATAATTAACAATCACACAGAGATAATAGACATAGGGATTTCACGTGGTTCACCCAAACTTTGGGCTACGTCCACCTAACATAGGCATCATTTGTCTTATTATTCAGATTATGGAGATTACATCATATTTGCAAGTCTCTCACACACTCAGTCTCTCACAGTCATTTTTGCCTCTAGGGATTACATGTATTTATATACATTTACAAGAAATTGAATAATAAATTTAATCCCTATCCATATTCTAACTTGGTCTATTTGTGTTGGATTACTGAGAGGGAGGGGTGAATCAGTAATAGAGTAATTTAGTCCCTTTTGACCATATAATCCAAGTGCTATATCAATGAAGCATTATTATCCATTAACTGCAGAGTAAATAAGCAATGAACAAATGAACAATCATACACATACACCGTACACCAGTGTTTTACGTGGAAACCCAAATCGGGAGAAAACCACAGAATGTTTTTTCTTATATGTCTTGAAGAATTACATTCATTGGAAGCACCATCTTCCTTTTTTTTCCAGATGCAATTGGAAGGAGCCTCCAACCCCCTAGTTTCTTAGGCTACAACCTGAGGGAAGCTCCAAC